>OX463855.1:5672557-5805057 GCA_949825065.1 Odontocerum albicorne
ATATATATATATATATATATATATTGGGTGTACAAATAAGTCACCGCCGTTTGACAAAAGTTGGCGCCACCAGTAAGTTATGGTTAAAATTGTCAGATGTAAAATGTCATTATCGTAAGGTTGGACATCTGTCAACAACATGACCTTGAAATATTAGTGAATTTTTATCAGTATAACATATTTTTTTGTGTTCGAAAATGTCAAGTTTTGAGCCGAATAAGCGTCATTTGCGGGAACTTTTGATTTACTTCTTCAATTTGAAGAAATCTGCAGCTGAGGCGCATCGATTGCTTGTAGAAGCATATGGTGAGGCTGCCTTAAGTGAGAGAAGTTGTCGTGAGTGGTTTCAAAAGTTTAAGAACGGTGAATTTGACATCGAAGACAAAGAACGTAGCGGAAGGCCGAAAGTGTACGAAGACGCGGAATTGGAAGTATTATTGGATCAAGATTCGTGCCAAACGCAAGAAGAACTTGCACTTACATTAGGAGTGACTCAACAAGCAATTTCACATAGGTTGAAATCATTGGGAATGATTCAAAAACAAGGAAATTGGGTTCCATATGAACTGACACCGAGAAACGTTGAACGCAGATTTTCCACATGTGAAATGCTGCTTGCCAGGCATAAACGAAAGGGTTTTCTGCACCGTATAGTCACTGGTGATGAAAAATAGATCCACTATGATAATCCAAAAAAGAAGAAATCATGGGGAACCCCTGGCCATGCTTCAACATCTACAGCTAAGCCAAATATTCATGGAAAAAAACTCTTGTTGTGTATTTGGTGGGATCAGCTTGGTGTCGTGTATTATGAGTTGCTCAAACCGAACGAAACCATTGCTGGGGCTGTCTACCGAGCACAATTGATGAGATTGAGTCGAGCACTCGAGGAAAAGCGCGCCCACTGCTACTCCAGACACGACAAAATTATTCTCCTGCATGATAATGCTCGTTCACATGTTGCGGCGCCGGTCAAAACCTTTTTGGAAACAATCAATTGGGAAGTTTTACCCCACCCGCTGTATTCACCAGACATTGCTCCTTCTGATTTTCACTTGTTTCGATCGATGACGCATGACCTGTCTGAGCAGCACTTCACGTCATATGAAGATACCAAAAATTGGGTCGATTCGTGGATAGCCTCAAAAGATGAAGCATTCTTCCAACGCTGTATCCATATGCTGCCAGAAAGATGGGAAAAGGTAGTGGCAAGCGATGGGCAATACTTCGAATAAAACATGAGGTTCCGTTCTTTCACAATAAATGCCCAATTTTTGATAAAAAACGGCGGAAACTTATTTGTACACCTAATATATATAAACAAATTTTACATTTATGAATATATATTTTCATAAATGTAGAATTTGTTTTATTTGCTCGAATATTTCACGGGTTGCAACTAGTTATATTTAATTTTCGATCAATCAAAAAACCCCACACAATTTGGAATTTGAACACTCAGATTTTTTAGTATTATAAAGCAATAAGAATATATGGATATGCCCTACCTTAGTCAACGGTAGTCGAGAAATGAAGGTAATAAAAACGGAAGAATAAATGTAAACCAGGGTTTTTAGCTGTTGGGAATACTTATCGTGCTTAATCCGAAATCCTACCTAATCCTTACAGAGGTTGAGAAACTTTTAAAAATTTATTTATTATTTATAGTTAAGGCATTATATCACTGTGAAGGTTTAAAGACATTGTATTTTATTTAGTCAAACGCTGTTTATTCCACTTTTTATAACGGTATAACCCTACCGGTTTCAAGCCTTTCCCCTCATCATCAGGGGAGCACAAACAAGACAGTTTTCCGGATGATGAGGTGAAAGCCGAAGGAACAGAAGCAGGTGTCGAAAATGCTCACTTTCGTCTACTTGGCATTCCATTTTGAAGGCTTGTATTCAAATAAAATAATATATGTAACGTAAAAGCAAACACAATATCTTGTAGAGCAGAAATTTTTCTTTCGAATGACGTATAAACTTTACCATTTTGTTTTACTATTGGTGGTCAGTTTTGAATTTGAAAAAAAACGGACACAACTTATGTTAACACCTAATATATAAAATGGAATAAACAATGTTTGACTAAACAAATTATATAAAGTGGAATAAACAGTGTTTGACGAAACAAATAGTATAAAGTGGAATAATAAACAGTGTTTGACGAAACAAATAGTATAAAGTGGAATAATAAACAGTGTTTGACGAAACAAATAGTATAAAGTGGAATAAACAGTGTTTGACTAAACAAATTACAACATATTTTAAGAATTTGTTTTTCTCAGCTGCAACATTACTTTTTATTGGTGATATCACTTAGAATATATTTTTAATAGTCGTCGCCAAAATATGATTCGAGTATACCTGATTCCGTTTTAGAGTGGGATTTACTTTCAGACATTTCAGTCATTATACATGTATGTAATATTTACGTTTCTTTGCATAAATTATATAAGAGCTATGTAAATAATACTATATTTTACTTTCTTTGTACACAATACAACTTGGTGCACTTATTGCCATGTATCAATATCTACCAAGTCCTTTCATTCATAGCATCTTCACCGTACACTTCGCAAATATCGTGAGCAGCTTTGGCAGCTTTATTCCCTCGATTGAACGCGAACAGAAGGAGGTGTCAAAAATGCTCACTTTCGTTTACTTGACATTCCATTTCGAAGGCTTGTAATCAAATAAAATAATATTATATATGTAACGTAAAAGCAAATACAATATCTTGTAGAGCAGAAAATTGTCTTTCGAATGACGTATAACCTTTACCATTTTGTTTTACTTTTGGTGCTCATTTTTAGATTTGGAAAAAAACGGACGCAACTTATGTTAACACTTAATAATATGTGATGTGTTAGATGACAAGGTATTGTTGGCGGGGAGTGATGATGCGGATCGTTGTATGTAGATAACAAGGTAGTGTTGGCGGAGAGTTATGATTCGGATCGTTGTATATAGATGACAAGGTAGTGTTGGCGGAGAGTGATGATGCGGATCGTTGTATGTAGATAACAAGGTAGTGTTGGCGGAGAGTGATGATTCGGATCGTGTATGTAGATGACAAGGTAGTGTTGGCGAAGAGTGATGATGCGGGTCGTTGTATTTAGATGACAAGGTAGTGTTGGTGGAGTGTGATGATTCGGATCGTTGTATGTAGATGACAAGGTTGTGTTGGCGGAGAGTGATGACGCGGATCGTTGTATATAGATGACAAGGTAGTGTTGACGGAGAGTGATGATGAATTGCAGAGTTTGATAATTGTCTTCTGTTCGTCTTTCATTTTATTCATTGTACGAATTAGGGATAGATGTAAAAGGACTTTAATTTTGTTATTGATTAATGTAGTTTAAATGGGGTTAAACAAATTGTTTGAATTTTTATGGGGAATTTGGAAGAATAATTAGAATTCATGATATGTTATGTTAAAGATATGGTTTCATCAGCCAATAGTTGAGAAAACATCAAAAACTCAATGGGATTATTTATATTGATCTTCGACACTAGATAAAGCTTTATGGATATTATTACCTTTTGGATTATGTCAATATAATCCCCTCTTCGGGCCTGATAAACCACTACAAGAAATCTTTAATACGGATTTTAACAATAGTAAGACAGGAAACTTTTTTACGTCTATATGAATGTGCCAAGTGGCATCCCTCTAATGATACCCCTTTAGCTGAAATACCTTTCAATTATGTAGACTTTCTAAATTCAGGAATCTTTAGACCTCAGTGCGTTTTTTCGTATCGCTATGTTAGCAGTAAACTTTTCCGACCCTGAACGAGGCACGGACAATCTCCGTGGCCTAGTTTGTAAAACACTTTACTGATGACCCGGGAGTTGTGGGTTCGATAAAATATTTTGGCATGTGGACCTACAAGGAACGTGTAACATGACGAGTTGAGTTAGTTCCGGACTATTAAAATATGAACTGACAATCTTATCACATCGAATCCCGACTCCGTGTTTTTACGTGATAAACTAGATTTGCGTTGAGTCTTGGTCCCGTGTTTAAATGTGATCGACACGTCTTTCAAAAAAGGACATAACATTTGAATGGAATAAATAATTAGTTAAATAAAATGATAACATGAAAAATATAGACTCCTGATTTATGATTCCTAATCTCTAATATGGACAATCCTTAGAGAGTGAAAAACTGTTGAATTCTGTCATTATATGTGCAGTGAATCTTGAAGATTTCGACTTATAAATATAGAGACCAACTACAGTCACGGGGTCTAAATAAAATAATAAATTTGCAAGATGTTCCAAACAGGTTGTCAAAGAACGTGTCTAAACATATTTTGTGATGGGCCTTCCATCTTCTTCTTCTCAGTGTCATGTCAGGTCCCCCCAAGGTTGAATATCACTTGAGAGTAGACATCTTTGTCTCCGGCAGCCCGGTGGATATTGTTTATTGTGTTTCAATGTCATACATTATAATTTAATGACCAATAAAAAGTTTTTAAAGAATTTCACCTCTTTTTTTGTGTTAAGTACTCGTACCTTGCAAGTTCGGCAGGGATTTTCTATTTCTTCAGTTGATGAAATACATATCATCACATTTTTAGACACATTCTTTGATAACCTGTTTGAAGGATCCTTCGAGTTCCTTATATTTTATTAGGACCTGGAGACTTGAGTTGATCCAGATTTATATGTCAATATCTTAAAGATCTGACGCTACACTGCATACTGATGACACAACATCAGAATCTTAATCAATAATCAGTTCATACACATTTTCACTATGTAGGGTATTTGTACACATTTTCCCTATGTAGGGTATTTGTACACATTTTCATTCACATTTTCACTATGTAGGGTATTTATACACATTTTCATCCACATTTTCACTATGTAGGGTATTTGTACACATTTTTATCCACATTTTAACTATGTAGGGTATTTGTACACATTTTCATACACATTTTCACTATGTAGGGTATTTGTACACATTTTCATCCACATTTTCACTATGTAGGGTATTTATACACATTTTCATCCACATTTTAACTATGTCGGGTATTTGTACACATTTTGATCCAAATTTTCACTATGTAGGGTATTTGTACACATTTTCATCCACATTTAAACTATGTAGGGTATTTGTACACATTTTCATACACATTTTCACTATGTAGGGTATTTGTACACATTTTCATACACATTTTCACTACGTAGGGTATTTGTACACATTTTCATCCACATTTTCACTATGTAGGGTATTTGTACACATTTTGATCCAAATTTTCACTATGTAGGGTATTTGTACACATTTTCATACACATTTTCACTATGTAGGGTATTGGTACACATTTTCATCCACATTTTCACTATGTAGGGTATTTGTACACATTTTTATCCACATTTTAACTATGTAGGGTATTTGTACACATTTTCATACACATTTTCACTATGTAGGGTATTTGTACACATTTTCATCCACATTTTCACTATGTAGGGTATTTATACACATTTTCATCCACATTTAAACTATGTAGGGTATTTGTACACATTTTAATCCACATTTTCACTATGTAGGGTAGGGTACACATTTCCACGATGCTAAATATCAGGAATCAGGAGACTATTGTTGAATTGTTTAACAAAATATTAGCTAAATGCCAGAAATGTGTCCTTTTTTGGGAGAGGTATCGATCATGTGAAAACACGGGACCGGGACTCAAGACAAATTTAGTTTGTCACTTTAAAACATGGGATCCAGATCAATTGAATCAATTAACCCTTGTTTTAAAGCTACACAAGGGAGCATAGGGAGGCCACCACCAGTCTTCTCCATTCAGAGCGGTGTCGGGCGGTGTTGGCAATCTCCCTCCACGACATTCCTAACGCTCTGACTTCCTTGTCATAGGAACGGTACACCGTGAGAGAGGGTCCTCCAGGCCGTAGGGACCCCAATGGACAGAAAAACAGCGCTCTCCTCGGCCAACTATCACCGGGCATTCTCAGAACATGCCCCAGCCAGGACCATCGCCTCTCCCGAATTACAGAGACGAAAGACCCCTGCCGGGTTCACCGGCGTACAGCGTCGTTTGTTATGTGGTCATACCACCTGATTCCCAATATCCTCCTGAGACATATGTTTTCAAAACGGGATTGGGATACAAAATATTAAATGTAGATAAATACAGTCTGTCAAAAAAGAGTTAAAAATTAATGAGAGTTATTTAGCTTGGCAACATCAAAATACTCCTAGACCTAATTAATTTTCTACTCTTTTTTGACAGATTTTGTACATACATACTACGTAATTTTAACAGATTTTCCCTTCTTCTATTTTACATTTTTTTCGATAATCGGGCTTCATTTTTATACATGAACATATGCAATAGTCTGCTAAATACATGATTTAGTAGACTACTGCACTCTTTTATTTTTTTAAGATTATTTAAAACCTCTTTATTAGATATAGCATTTTTACTGCACCAAATCCAGAGACAACGAATTGACATGTATTGAAGTTAATGTCACACCGCCTTGCCGCTTGGTGTCGATAATATTGACATTACTAAATTGGCAGTTTCTGGTCTTTTTATTTTTATAGTCTTTGTTAATATTCTTATTCCAATATTTAAGCGTTCCGCATTCAATATGACCGTATTAAGATAAGTAATATTTAAGCTTTCCGCATTCAATATGACAGTATTACGATAAGTAATGCAATTATACGGTATTCAATTGGTAATATTAATAAATTATCGAAGATCGAAAAAGTCATTCGATCTTTGAAATGATATAAACTAAAATAAAAATGATTTGAGTATAATTTTCGTACATATTTCAGTGTTTGACTATTTTTTAAGTTAACCAACGTGTCGAAGGTATTGCTTTCTTCAGCTTTAAGGTGGTCCAAAAAAGCACTAACATTTTTATTTATTTTCTTAACGTTGTCTTGTGGGTGGAAGCTGCAAAGCTTTCGAAACGTTGTTCCATTTTCTAAGCCAATCAAACACGTCATATATATCATAAAAATAATTTTATTATTCTTAAGTGTTTATATGAAAGAGTGTGTTAATATATATAAGTAGATATGTAAGAATGCTAACTGACTTTAACAACTTGATACGGGATCCTCTTTTGCCAGAAGTATACTCCGTATGTTAAAATAGTTTATAAAGGAGGGTATTGATATTTACTGTAATATATGTTAGATATGTATGTAAGAATGTCAACTGACTTTAATAACTTGATACGGGATCCTCTTTTGCCAGAAGTATACTCCGTATGTTAAAATAGTTTATAAAGGAGGGTATTGATATTTACTGTAATATATGTTAGATATGTATGTAAGAATGTCAACTGACTTTAACAACTTGATACGGGATCCTCTTTTGCCAGAAGTATACTCCGTATGTTAAAATAGTTTATAAAGGAGGGTATTGATATTTACTGTAATATATGTTAGATATGTATGTAAGAATGTCAACTGACTTTAACAACTTGATACAGGATCCTCTTTTGCCAGAAGTATACTCCGTATGTTAAAATAGTTTATAAAGAAGGGTATTGATATTTACTGTAATATATGTTAGATATGTATGTAAGAATGTCAACTGACTTTAATAACTTGATACGGGATCCTCTTTTGCCAGAAGTATACTCCGTATGTTAAAATAGTTTATAAAGGAGGGTATTTACTGTAATATATGTAAGATAGGTATGGAAGAATGTCAACTGACTTTAACAATTTGATACGGGATCCTCTTTTGCCAGAAGTATACTCCGTATGTTAAAATAGTTTATAAAGGAGGGTATTGATATTTACTGTAATATATGTTAGATATGTATGTAAGAATGTCAACTGACTTTAATAACTTGATACGGGATCCTCTTTTGCCAGAAGTATACTCCGTATGTTAAAATAGTTTATAAAGGAGGGTATTGATATTTACTGTAATATATGTTAGATATGTATGTAAGAATGTCAACTGACTTTAATAACTTGATACGGGATCCTCTTTTGCCAGAAGTATACTCCGTATGTTAAAATAGTTTATAAAGGAGGGTATTGATATTTACTGTAATATATGTTATATAGGTATGTAAGAATGTCAACTGACTTTAATAACTTGATACGGGATCCTCTTTTGTCAGAAGTATACTCCGTATGTTAAAATAGTTTATAAAGGAGGGTATTGATATTTACTGTAATATATGTTAGATAGGTATGTAAGAATGATATAATATATAGGTATGTAAGAATGTCAACTGACTTTAACAACTTGATACAGGATCCTCTTTTGACAGAAGTTTACTCCGTATGTTAAAATATTTTATAAAGGAGGGTATTGATATTTTCTGTAATATATTTATTCTTGTATAGAGAAACAAAGTGTGGGTATTAGCAATAACATAATTCACAAAGAAATTATATTTATTTATCAAATGATAAAATAAATATACAAATTAAAGACTACTTCCAAGTGGTTTTAAATAAGGTTGGTGCACTTACTAATGCCGAGTAAATTCGAATGGCCGGAGATTGGTATACTCTAAAGCTAGGACCACAGGTGCAATTGACTAGCAGACGAACACGTCCTAGGCTTTAACGGTGTGATAAATTGGAGAACTTCATCTTAGGCCCAACTCTATTTCATCCATGTTCTCATAGTTGCTACGGTGAGCTCCAGGAAGGCGATGTTAACAACCTAGTATACCAGAAAGATCGGCAGGAATAACAACATCGTGAAGCTATGTCGCAGGCTTCGGGAGACGTCCATCTCTGAAACAGGTCCTAGCAAAATGGATGAGGCTTCTCGATTCTCTCCCAGCATCACCTTTCATCTCCTACATCATTTGATAAGAACCATGTCAAATAGATCTCTCACTAGCCGGATACATAAAAGAGCATTCCCTTTTCACTACTTAGAACAAAGATAAACTTTTTCAAGAAATTTGTATGCAGTTCCAAGCAAAAACCATCAATCCCTTTTTTTAGCAATGAGTATTTTAAAATAGTTATATTAAAAGGGACAGGGGGACAATCCATTAATAAATTCTTCGTTAAAAGGTTTATTTCACCTGATAAAGGAAGACCCCTGTAATTTAGAAGTGCAATGCAAAGATCGCATTGCGGTTATGTTTCATTGGCGCAAATTATGTACCTTATAAATTATTTGATTTAAGTTATTCTATATTTTGTAGGGCAATAGAAAACATGTTTCAGCAATAGTGAAATTTTTAAATAAAACATCTTTATTGCTAAGCCTTATATCTTCGGATTTCTGGTGCAAATTGATAAGTTTGAAATTTCGAAATATAAGATTTAAAGATATGTAATTATTATCAAATGGGTAATGTGCGTGTGTGGTAAAAATTTGGAATTGTTATTTATAAAAGAAAACACTATTTTCATACAAATGAAAAATATGTTCAGAGACAAGATGCATATACGAGTATGTTGGATGCAATACGGTGCATATACGTGTATCTTGAATTATGCAGTGAACATCTCATGAAATCCACAAAAATATAAAAGACACACGACCACTGTAAAAAAAATACATTAATTGATAGATAGACAAGATAGACAACATGCATATACGAGTATATTAGAAGCAATACGATGCATATATGAGTATCTTGAATTATGTAGTAAACATCTCATGAAATCCACAAAAATATAAAAGACGCACGACCTCTGTAAAAAATTGTATTAATGGATAGATATACAAGATGCATATACGAGTATACTGGATGTAATACGATGCATATACGTGTATCTTGAATTATGCAGTGAACATCTCATGAAATCCACAAAAATATAAAAAACACACGACCTCTGTAAAAATACATTAATGGATAGATAGACAAGATGCATATACGAGTATATTAGAAGCAATACGATGCATATACGAGTATCTTGAATTATGCAGTAAACACCTCATGAAATCCACAAAAATATAAAAGACGCACGACCTCTGTAATAAATTACATTAATGGATAGATTATGTTAATGTAAATGTCACATCAAACCATCAACCAAATATTATTATATATAAATGACACTTACTATCTCTGCACGCTTATCGACATTTTCAATCATAAAAAAATTGATTCGTAAAGGCTTTCACTCTAATTTGGGGTAGAAATTATTAGTTCTTGTTGAATCGACCTATAAAAAATATTTTAAAAAATCACTAATTATATATTATATGAATAATATACATCATCGTAGACAGAAAGGTCAGAACGTTAGGCCGAGGCCACACCACAATGCTTCGTTAGATGCTAAGCTAGATTTTACGTGACTCATATACTAGGTGACTTCATGCTTGGCCACACCAAAGTGCTACGCACAAATTTATTTGACAGCTGGGAGCGGTTGAGTCAACACACTATGTCACTCTCAAAATTAACTAATTTCATTATAACTTACCATCTTTATTTACTTTCTGTGTAACTTCATTCTAAAGTGATTTTATTACAGGTACATTTTTCTATAATTTGCTCGATGGGTTCCACAAAGGCTCCCTTTTATACACAGCTGTCATTAAAACTTCCGCCATCTTGTAAATTAACCAACACGTCTATTCCTTAGGAGATTCACTCGATGACTAATCGTCATGCAACGTGGCGCGAAGCGTGCAGTGTGGCCACTGCGACAGTATGCGGTACGTTGGTTCGCTAGGATATGTCTCCTAACTCGTAACATAGCTCTAAGCATCATGCGAGGCTCCTTCCTGTGTGGCCGAAGTCTTAGGTTTTCCTATTTTTATACACATATTTCACCTCTTCCACATTCATAAACCATCTCATAGAACTCCTACTATTTTTCTGACTTATTAGATTTTCTTCTTTTAAAATAACATACACTTAATCCCATCATAATTTTCTTGGTTTTACTCTACCCCGCCTTCCACTCAAATTTGCACTGTATATTTGATTTGTTGTTTTCTCTTAATTATTTCGTGCTACATGTTCAAACTATTTCAGAATGCTTATCTTCAGCTTACTTAACACATCAACAACTTCAAATTCATTCCTAATTATTTTATTCCATATTAATATCTGTCATACAGTATTATCCCACATATTCTTTTCAGTGCATACATTTGTACAATATTTGTTCTTCTTCTTAAACTTTCTATAGACTAAACAGTCTGTTACTGCAGGATTGTCCTCCTGCGATGCCGAGCTCCAGCCACCCCTCCATCGCCCCGGGGGTCCCCCCGGCGGACGCCGCCCATCCGGCACCTCATGCAGAGCCACGCACGGAACCCCCGCGGAACTCACTTTATGCACACGCTGGCACCAGCACCGTCGACGCCACCGCCCCCATCCGACCACATCCCGGACCTCACAGACCTCTCGGACTGTGGTGCTCCCCACACGATCACGCAAAGTCTTCCCAGCAACAGCGCGCAGAGCTCCCACTTCCGCCGTCCCCAGCATACTCCTTGTCCTGACAGTGTCCGCCCTCGCTTCGATGCCGTATATAAGAATAGGTCGCACACAGGTCTTATATATGCGTATCTTGTTATCCGTTCTCATACCTTTATTCGTCCATCTGACATATATCAGGCAGCCCGCCACATCTGCAGCTTTATCTACCTGAGGCCTTACCTCTCTGGGGAGGTCATGAGAGCTGAGCAGTTAATGACCTCCCCAGAGAGGTAAGGCCTCAGGTAGATAAAGCTGCAGTTGTGGCGGGCTGCCTGAGAGTACAATATTTGTTATCCTCCTATATTATCATCATCACCATCTTCCAACAAATAAAGTGTCTCCGGATACTTCAAAAGATGTGTCAAAACATGTCCCACCTACTCACACTGAATTCTTCATTAATTTAAAGTCACATATTAAGAGATTACTGAGATACAGAATATATTGAAAACCACTGTCCACAAGCATTTGACGAAATTTCATATTTGAATTTGGCATAAAAATGCGAAATCACTTTTCTGATAACCCAATAGATTTTTGTGATACAGGGTTACTATGAAATAAGTGGATTAAATCGATATTTATAGAGGATTAAATCGATATTTCGAATAAGATTATGGACCATATACAACAGTAATCCTTTTTCCAATTGACACTTCCAATGTGGATCTTTTATCAGAATGCACTCGAGTGCAAATATATTGTGTAATATTGTTACAGTTGTCAAGAGCAGAGTTGCCATGAGGTAAAATACCGCCATTGTAATAAATCTTCTTCTCTCTGTTAACTCTTTATAGGGCAAGTTTTTTTTTGAGATATTGAGTTTTTTGTTGAATAAATCATTATTATGTGTATCCAATAAACTTTATTTCTTCGAAAATGTGTTTTAAAATTATTTTTTTTGTAATGAGGCGATTGCATATGAGACCTGTGCCCATTTCAGGGGTCATGTCAGTGGGAGCAAAAGTGACCAATGAATGTTTAGGTAATAATATCTAAGTTTAGGTTGTATTAGGAAATACAATTCTTATATGAGATATAATGAATGGTGATTTACTTATAATACCTGTTTATATATTTGACAATAAATTGACCGGATGACTGAACATGCAGCTAGCTTCACGACGATCCATCTTAAATAAGACCTCTGCCCGTCCACTACATTTGCCAATTTGACATTTGTGTTACTTAAAAACGTTTCATTAAGAAAATGAATCCATATAAGTATAACCATAAGAGTGGTCGCATATGCGACCGCCCTTTCTGCTTATGCCCGTTAAAGGGTTAAGATATTTATTAATCCTACAAATAGTCCACAAATTCCCTCAATGGTATATAATAACAATAAAAGTCAGCATATTTGTCGTCTGACTACAGGCTTAATTATATTAATAGAAGAATATACTCTAAAGTCCGTTAGATAATTTCATAGTAAGTTGGTAAGATCTCTTGGTGGGCTATTACCAGGCGGTAATCCAACCAACCAGACGAGAGTAAATTAAGGGGGTTTTTTTAAAAAAAAAAATTTATTATTTCACCTGGTGAGTTTATTGCTATGTGGCAATCTCTTCCAACCAACCAGAAAGATGTTTTAATGGGCCCTAAGTGAAAACCAGACTGAAATTCCATTTAAAAAAATCTGGAATCCAACGGGGATCGAACCCGCAACCTCCAGATCGGTAGACAAGCGTCTTAGCCACAGGCCACGGAGGTCCGTATTCTACTCTAGAGGCGTGAATTTCGGCCATTTTTTTCCGAATAAATAAAAAAAAACAAAAAATATTTTTCCAATACATTTTTTTACAGTTTGTTTATTGATGATTTGAGATAAAACAAAAAAGGAAAAAAAATTGAAAATTCAAGATGTTATCAGCTGTTATATCTTGTCGTTAAAAAAGGGGGTAAACTGGTCGACATGATGGAAGCCCTTTCGTAAATTTGAAACAAAAATTATGCATAGTTTCTTGATAAAAAAAATAATGTAATTATAGTTGGTACCAGAGATAAAAATATCGTAAAATGGCGGCTGTCTGAAAAATATTTATATTTTTTATCTCTTTCTTTTAAATTTTTCAAAAATTGTAAAAAATATCGTTTTTAAATTTTCAAGGTAGAAACGATAGACAAATATTTATAAAAACTTATAATAAATTTGAAGGCAATCGGTTAAATAGAACTTGAGATTTTATGTCGACCAGGTCGAAAAAAGTAGTTTCGAGAAAAACTCGTTTAAAGTTTTGAGATTATTGTCCGAGTCATTCCGGTGCGGCGTAATTGCTGCCTCATTTATAGCTATCACTTCGTAAATATTGAGCATTTTTTAATTTTCTTTTGACAACATATTTTTAAAGGTCTAAACTTAAAGAATATGAAAAAAAAATGTTATTTTTTCAAATTTCTAAAGTAGAATACCGCCTTAAGAAACTTACATTTATACAATCAGGAAAATATATAATTGATCTCCACGAGCATATCAAGCAAACTTTCATACTCGATATTCGTATAATGACTTTTCCATATCTTGATCAGTTTTTAATATATTTTTAGTTTATTTTATCGACGGTGCAAAATCATTAAAAAAAGTAATTTGTGATTCATTTACAATATTACACATCAAACTTAAAATTTAAAAAATGAAAGAGAAAACACTTAACAACAATTCGATAAAACCAAACAAAAAAAACCTCTTCTTCTTAAACTTTCTATAGACTCAAGAGTCTGTTACTGCAGGATTGTCCTCCTGTGATGCTGAGCTCCAGCTATCTCTCCACCGTTTCGGGGGTCTTCCTGGTGGACGCCGTCCATCCGACACCCCATACAGAGCTATGTATGAAATTCTTGTGAAATTCATTCTGTGTACATGTTGGTACCTGTATCGTCGACGCTGTCATCCCCATCTGACCACATCTTGAACCTCACAGACCTCTCGGATTGTGGTGTTCCTTACACGATCACGCAAAGTCTTCCCAGCAATAGTGCGCAGAGTTCTCATTTCCGTTGTCCTTAGCATACTTTTTGTCCTGACAATGTCCGCCCTCGCTTTGATGCCATATGTGAGGATAGGTCGCACACAGGTCTTATAAATGCGTACCTTGCTATCTGTTCTCATATCTGTATTCCTCCATATGACATCTCTCAGGCAGACCGCCACAACTGCAGCTTTATCTAACTGAGGCCTTACTTCTCTGGGGAGGTCATGAGAGCTGAGCAGTTCACTGCCAAGATATCTGAACTGGATTGCTCAATCAACAAAAAAAAACACTCCAACAAAACATTTAAAGCAACGCACAAGTAAGGAAGTAAAACAATTCTAAATGATTATAACAACAATATAAAACATTTACAAATACACAGTTGATCATACAACACTGGGTCGTCTCTAGTTAGTTGCCCATACCACAGCATATCAATTTGATGTGAATGCAAAAAGAATAGTACAGTATAAATTCAATACTTCATCAAGTCAGTAATAAGCTTACTTTTTATAGCTAGACAGCCTATGTAAAATATATCGGTAATCTCAGTAAAATAAATCCCCAATAGATGTATTGGGTGTTAACATAAGTTGTGTCCGTTTTTTTCCAATTTAAAAATGAGCACCAAAAGTAAAATAAAATGGTAAAGGTTATACGTCATTCGAAAGACAATTTTCTGCTCTACAAGATTTTGTGTTTGTTTTTACGTTATATATATTATTTTATTTGATTACAAGCCTTCAAAATGGAATTTCAAGTAGACGAAAGTGAGCATTTTCGACACCTCCATCGTGAACATCTGGCAAACACATATATCCCAAGAATCTCTCCACTGCTCGCCGAGGTTGTCCCATGCCTCCCTCAATCTCCAGTTCCCATCCCGAATGTCTACCGTTAGAAGCGCGTATCTCGGTACCAGTTCGAATAGAATTTCAGTCTTGTTTGTGCTCCCCTGAAGATGAGGTGAAAGCCTTGAAACCGGTAGGGTTATACCGTTACAAAAAGTGGAATAAACGTTTGATTAAACAAATTACAATCCCAAAGCACCCAAACAGTGTTTGATTAAACAAATTATAATCCCAAAGCACCCAAACAGTGTTTGATTAAACAAATTACAATCCTAAAGCACCCAAACAGTGTTTGATTAAACAAATTACAATCCCAAAGCACCCAAACAGTGTTTGATTAAACAAATTATAATCCCAAAGCACCCAAACAGTGTTTGATTAAACAAATTACAATCCCAAAGCACCCAAACAGTGTTTGATTAAACAAATTATAATCCCAAAGCACCCAAACAGTGTTTGATTAAACAAATTACAATCCCAAAGCACCCAAACAGTGTTTGATTAAACAAATTACAATCCAAATGGTGTGTTTTAAAAACTTTAATTTAAATTAATCTCTTTAACCTTGTTTTGCATAAAAAATGGAGAAAGACAGTGTTGCAGTATTAAAGTTTTATAAAGGCTGGTCGTTCAAAAGCTGATGAGGTCCAACAGACCAGGATGGTCGGCTCCTGTTAAGTTTTTATGTTAATGAAAAGAAAACAATGTCGACAAAATGTGAAGGTTCCTTCACTGCCCGATTTTAACCATTTTATTTCGTTCTGTTCCGAAATTCGGACACTAGTTTACTTGAAATTTAAAATAAATAAAAAATTAACTGAGTTTTACTCGTATAATCAGGTTAAGTCAAATGATACTATCAGAAAATCGAAAAAAATACAGACGGTAAAAAAAAACATACTGAATTATTTCAAATATTTGTTTTGAAGATAAGAATTTGATTTGAGGTATTCTAATAAAAATATTTTTTTAAATTTTTTAGTCTAATCAATCTATCGTCTGCATTTTAATCTTTATCGATATTTAATAATATAACAAGAACAATAAACGTTTGATTAACATTTAAAGAACTGAAGTTAGAAAACGGATTCAATGTTATTTCCGAAACGTGGTACAAAGTAGTTAGCTAATATATCGGTTGTCTATCCGCATCGAAATAGGTGAAAGTTTTCTGAATATTGACCATATCCGTGATCTAGTTGACGAGATGTATTTCTCCCAGCCCAGGGGTTGAGGGTTCGATTGCTGTTGGAACCCAGATTTTTTAAAAAAGGGTTCCAGTCTGATTTTTACTTAAGGTTTCTTAAATATATATCTGGTTTCTTGGAAGATCTGTAAATTTCGTTACATAAATTGTATTTTTATTATGTTGAGGTGTAATTATTATTAATGTATTTTTATTAGCATGAAACTTTTTATGTATTCAGAACGATTATAAACTGTTATACGTTCATTTTAATTAAGAATAACATTAAAATATCTATAATACAGGGGCTAGACCATCAAAATCTATAATATAATATAAGGGTTATACTAACAAGAACTATAATACAGGGGCTATACCAACAAGATCTTTAATACAGGGACTATACCAACCAGATCTATAATACAAGGGTTATACTAACAAGATTTTTAATACAGGGGCTATATCATCCAGATCTACTATACAGGGGCTATACCATCAAGATTTGCAATACAGGAGCTATATCATCAAGATCTATAATACAGGGGATATATCAACAACATCTATAATACAGGAGTCACGTGTATGTCATCAAGATCTATAATACAGGGCTATACCAATAATACAGGGGCAATACCAACAAGCTCTAATACAAGGGATATATAAAAAAAGATCTATAATACAAGGGCTATACCATCAAGAACTACAATACAGGGGCTATACCATCAATATCTATAATACAGGGGATATATCAACAAAATCTATAATACAGGAGCTACGTGTATATCGTCAAGATCTATAATACAGGGCTATACCAACAAGACCAATAATACAGGGGCAATACCAACAAGATCTATAATACAGGGGCTTTACCATCAAGATCTAATACAAGGGCTATAGCAACAAGATCTATAATACGGGGAATTTACCATTAATATCTAATACAAGGGCTATACCATCAAAATTTACAATACAGGGGCTATACCATCAATATATATAATACAAGGGATATATCAACAACATCTATAATACAGGAGCTACGTGTATATCGTCAAGATCTATAATACAGGGCTATACCAACAAGACCAATAAAACAGGGGCAATACCAACAAGATCTATAATACGGGGGATTTACTATCAATATCTAATACAAGGGCTATAGCAACAAGATCTTTAATACAGGGGATTTACCATCAATATCTAATACAAGGGCTATAGCAACAAGATCTACAATACAGGGGCTATACCATCAATATCTATAATACAAGGGATATATCAACAACATCTATAATACAGGAGCTACGAATATATCGTCAAGATCTATAATACAGTGCTATACCAACAAGACCAATAATACAGGGGCAATACCAACAAGATCTATAATACGGGGGATTTACCATCAATATCTAATACAAGGGTTATAGCAACAAAATTTATAATACGGGGGATTTACCATCAATATCTAATACAGGGCTATAGCAACAAGATCTACAATACAGGGGCTATACCATCAATATCTATAATACAAGGGATATATCAACAACATCTATAATACAGGAGCTACGTGTATATCGTCAAGATCTATAATACAGGGCTATACCAACAAAACCAATAATACAGGGGCAATACCAACAAGATCTATAATACGGGGGATTTACCATCAATATCTAATACAAGGGTTATAGCAACAAAATCTATAATACGGGGGATTTACCATCAATATCTAAAACAAGGGCTATAGCAACAAGATCTATAACACAGGGGATTAACCATCAATATCTAATACAAGGCCTATAGCAACAAGATCTATAATACAGGGGATTTACCATCAATATCTAATACAAGGGCTATATCAACAAGATCTATAATACAGGGGATTTACCATCAAGATCTAATACAAGGGCTATAGCAACGAGATCTATAATACAGGGGCTTTACCATCAAGATCTAATACAAGGGCTATAGCAACAAGATCTATAATACAGGGGATTTACCATCAATATCTAATACAAGGGCTATACCAACAAAACCTATAACACAGGGGCTATTCCAAAAATCTGACTTAGCTTCACTTTCAATGTACTCGTATTACCCAAAAAAGAAAATGCTAAAATAATATAGAACGATAATACTCGTGACAAAAATATTGAAAGTTTTCTCAGAAGTCATCCATCCACATTGGAATTTATTGAGATGTTGGAAAAAATTTAGTCGATTGCAATTTTGCTTTAGAAATAGATGTCACAAAATAAACTCATTGTTGTATTTGAATGCCTTGAGATAAGTCACAAGAGGAATATAAATTTGTATATTTGCTTTATTGGTGTGGAAAAATAAATAATTGATAAGGTACAACATCATAAATTTATGTAAATCTTAATTGACAAGGGTATAGATAAGAAAAAAAATAAGAATTATCAGTTATCTTTACTGGCGTCAGAAAACTGCAGTTAAGATAAACTGGTTGACAACAAACATAGAAATGTGTTATGTCGTAGAGTTCGACAAGGATGATCTCCTATTATTTTCATGTTTATTATTACGAAGCTATTCTAATGAGGTGTTAGATGATGTTAATTAATGGCGGGCAAGCCTTTTGGGACGCGTGCCAAAACCAGAGGGTTAAGGCTCGAGTGCCGCACATTCTTTTTATAATTTACATGTAAATGAAAATTTTAGTGCCTGAAAAAGAAGTTTTTCTGCCTACGTTAACACTTCATAAATGCTGACGCTACCAATGCTTAACTACTTACGCTACCACTGCTTAACTACTTACGCTACCACTGCTTAACTATCTACGCTACCACTAATTAAGTACTAACGCTACCACTGCTTAACTACCTACACTGCCACTGAAAAACTACTTACGCTACCACTGCTTAACTATCTACGCTACCACTGCTTAACTCTCTACGCTACCACTAATTAAGTACTTACGCTACAACTGATTAACAACCTACGCTACCACTGTTTAACTACCTACGCTACCACTGCTTAGCTACCACTGCTTAACTACCTACGCTACCACTGCTTAACTATCTACACTACCACTGCTTAACTATCTACGCTACCACTAATTTAGTACTTACGCTACAACTCATTAACAACCTACGCTACCACTGCTTAACTACCTACGCTACCACTGCTTAAGTACCTTTGCTTAACTACCTACGCTACCACTGCTTAACTACCTACCCTACCACTGTTTAACTACCTACGCTACCACTGCTTAACTACCTACGCTACCACTGCTTAAGTACCTTTGCTGAACTACCTACGCTACCACTGCTTAAATACCTACGCTACCACTACTTAACTACCTACGCTACCACTGCTTAACTACCTACGCTACCACTGCTTAACTACCTACGCTACCACTGCTTAAGTACCTTTGCTTAACTACCTACGCTACCACTGCTTAACTACCTACGCTACAGCAGCTTAACTACCTACGCTATCACTCCTTAAATACCTACGCTACCACCACATATTTATTGACCTTTCAGATATCGCGCATAGGACCAGTGCCCTAGTGGCCCGGCTCTGTATCCTCCTGGACGAACAAAGACTGTTTGATTAATTGTAAGTGAATTCGTTCAAAGCTATTTCAGAATTATTACTGGATTAGGTTGCTTGTAAACATGTTTGATGTTTTGATGGCTTCAAAACCTGTGATGACGTTTGATGGTTTTTTTTTTTCATGACAAAAAAAAACATTTTTAATTTTCATTCGTTGATTGCGTCCAAAGAGAATACGAAATAGGTTGCACTCTATCATCACTATAATGGTATTTTGAAGGCTTGGTGATGTTTTGAAAGCTTTGAAGCCGTAATTTCCAAGGCAATTTTTTTTGGTTGATGTTATTTTGAAGGCTTCAAAATCTGTGACGCTGCTTTGTTGTTTTTTTAAGAGAATTTTCAAGACATTAAATGAATATTTTTAATTTTCATTTGTTGCTTGCATCCAAAGAAAATACGGAATAGGGTGCACTCTAAAATAAAACATACAATAGAGTTCGTATGCATTTTTTCATCGTGGAATAGGTTTGAACTTGACATATATTTGCTGTGTTGTGATGTTTTCATGCATCCAAATTATGCTGTGTGAGAATTGGTAAAGAGTGTCTTTGATTGTATTGTATAACAATTTCATTTTATACTCTACAGCCTGGCAATTGACTTGTGTAAATTTCTATTAATTCAACCAGAATGATGTTAAAGATGCCTTAATTGAAAACTAGACTAAAACCTTTTTTTTAAATGGGTTAAAAGACAGAGGTTTTACCACCTATGCCACAGAAATCGTCATTTAGTTATTATATTAGGTGTTAACATAAGTTGTGACCATTTTTTTTTTCAATTTGAAAATGAGCACCAAAAGTGAAACAAATTTGTAAATGTTATACGTCATTCGAAAGAAAATTTTCTGTTCTACAAGACATTGTGTTTGCTTTTACGTTACATATATTATTTCTTTTGATTACAAGCCTTCAAAATGGAATGTCAAATAGACGAAAGTGAGCATTTTCGACACCTCCTTCTGTTCACGTTCAATCGAGGGACTAAAGCTGCCAAAGCTGCTCGCGATATTTGCAAAGTGTACGGTGAAGATGTTATGAATAAATGGACAGCTCTACGATGGTTTTTGCGTTTCATAGACGGTAATTTCGACCTGAAAGACATGGAGGGTTCCGGACGACCAGTGAACTTCCATGAAGATCGCTTAAATCATATTAATCATGAAGATCCCCTTCAAACTACCTTAGAATTAAGAAGGAGATCTTCATGAATAATATGGGTTAAGCGGTCCTCGTCGAAGTCCACTGGTCATCCGGAACGCTCCATGTCTTTCAGGTAAAAAATACCGTCTTTGAAACGCAAAAACCATCGACGAGCTGTCCTTCAAGTCATAGCATCTTCACAGTACACTTCGCAAATATCGCGAGCAGCTTTATTTTATCGATTGAACGCAAACAGGAGGTGTCGAAAATGCTCACTTTCGTCTACTTGACTTTCCATTTTGAAGGATTGTAATCAAATAAAAAAATATATGTAACGTAAAACCAAACATAATGTTTTGTAGAGCAGAAAATTTTCTTTCGAATGACGTATAACCTTTACCATTTTGTTTTACTTTTGGTGCTCATTTTTAAATTGAAAAAAAAACGGACTCAACTTATGTTAACGCCCAATACTTAAAACAATTAGTAATACAGAAGAAAGAAAAAACACATTTATTATTTTAAAAGTATTTTTATTAAAAAATAGTTAACAAAATAGAAATAAAATTAAAATAGCTTAAGACTATAAAGTCTATCGTGTCCGCTAAATTCAAATGGAAAAAAAAATCAAATTAATCTAAATTACTAAAATGATTTTGATTTATAATATTTATTACCCAATTATAACACAATTTTACTCAAATTAAGAATATATAATTTTATTTTATTAACATAGTGATTAAATCGGGTAAATGCACGTGCATTCTTGTAGCGTGTTATGAAGATATCATAGTATAAATAGACCAAAACCCGTACGATGGTTGTCGTCAAAGAAAGAATACGAGAATTTAATTTTGAATACAAGAGAGCGAGCGAGGAATACTTAGATTCTCTGCGAAAGTAATTCGAAATTGTTATCTCGGTGGGTCCGTGATAACTGAACGAATTTTAAATACCTAGCTAACAATTTTTGAAGCGGTGTAAAAGGAGACGATGCATAAATGATTGTTTTAAAAACATAATACTTAATATTACCAAGAGTAGTGCATCGTAAGAAATTATGAAGATATGTAATGTTATTTTAACCTTTCCCATCCTGTGCTAAAAAACCCGCGCGTTCCGGTGGTGTGTATTCAATACACATCAACACACATGTAAAAATGAGCGATTTATAATCGGGAAAATAAGAATATTCATAGTCAATCGCTTAAATTGATTAAATTTGAAGTCAAAAGAGATTGAAATTTAATTGCTGAAAACATGAAAAAACCCATCGGCCGACGTTCACAAAACGGGCGAAGCGACCACCTCAAACGAAAGCGCGCGAGCTACTGAAGCGAGCGAACTTAGATTCTATTTATTTCGTTCCCATATACTGAAGTAGAGTGAGAGTGAGACGTGAATAGCGTCGCTTCCTCACCCATAGCGGTTTTTGTAGAATGAATATACCTACGTCACACACGTTTGATTGTATTGGTGAATTTATTCCCGATTTTCACAAAATATCTCTGATGTGGCCGATAAGTGCTAATTATTATAAATATTATTATTTTCATTCAATGCGTAAATGTATTACGGAGGAAAACCTAAAATCTGAACCCAGTATTTATAATATTTATAGAGATATTAAAGTTTTTAGAAGCAGCGTGTACTAGTTACACATCACAGGGAAGGAAGGATTAAAGACAGAATAGAGAATGAAACGTATAAAGAAAAATGCTTCATAAAAAAAAAGAAGATATGCAATATTATTTTAAAAACATAATTGTGAAATTTTAAAATATAATAGTGAATTAATTTAAAAAAGTAATAGTGTATGAATCTTTTTAATAATAATGCATTGTAACTAATTATGACAATATAGAAACATGTTTAACAAACATAATAGTGAATTTTAAGAATATAATATTGAATTAATCATATAAACAATAGTGTTTTATAACAAACTATGAATGTATGCAATGTTGTTTTGAAAACATAATTGTGTATTTTAAAAATATTAAAATGATTTGATCGTATAGTGGTACTGTGTTGAAATGAATTTGAGGTTGTGAAATGTTATTTTAAAAACATAATAGTTATAATATCGTTAATCGTATACATAATAGTGCTTTGTAAAAAATTAGGAAGATATGTATGTAGTGTGATAATAAAAACATAGAATATTTTACAAACATAATAGTGAATTTTAATAGCATAATGTTATAAATAAATTTAAAACAATTTATGAAGACGTGCTATGTTATTTAAAAAACATAATATATTATCAATCGTTAAAAGAATAGTATATGTTATGTTATATTAACAAATTTTGAAATATGTAATGTTTTAAAAATATAGTATTGGATTTTAAAAACATAATAATGAATAAATTATGCGAAGAAGTCTGCGCTAAAACAAAATCATGAAGACATGTCTTAGTATTTTAAAAACTTAATAGTGAATATTTATAAACAGTGTTAAGAATCGTGCGTTTACATAAAAAATGAAGACAGTTAATGGTAGAACAGTGAATAAATTATGTGAAGAAGCGTGCATTGAAACAAATTATGAAGATTGATATTTAAAAAAGAAACAGGATAGTGAATAAAATAAATGAAGCAGCGTGCGTTTAAGCAAATTATGAAGATAATAACTGATATTTTAAAAACAGAATAGTGAATAAATTATGTGATGAATAATGAAGACATGTACTGGTATTTTAAAAACAGAATAGTGAATAAATTATGTGATGAATAATGAAGACATGTACTGATATTTTAAAAACAGAATAGTGAATAAATTATGTGATGAATAATGAAGACATGTACTGATATTTTAAAAACAGAATAGTGAACAAATTATGTGAAGAATAATGAAGACATGTAATGGTATTTTAAAATTAGAATTGTAAATAAATTATGTGAAAAATAATGAAGACGTGTATTGTTATTTTAAAAACAGAATAGTGAATAAATTATGTGATGAATAATGAAGACATGTACTGATATTTTAAAAACAGAATAGTGAACAAATTATGTGAAGAATAATGAAGACATGTAGTGGTATTTTAAAATTAGAATTGTAAATAAATTATGTGAAAAATAATGAAGACGTGTAATGGTATTTTAAAAACAGAGTAGTGAATAAATTATGTGAAGAATAATGAAGACATGTACAGGTATTTTAAAATTAGAATTGTGAATAAATTATGTGAAGAATAATGAAGACGTGTAATGGTATTTTAAAAATAGAACAGTGAATAAATTATGTGATGAATAATGAAGACGTGTAATGGTATTTTAAAAATAGAACAGTGAATAAATTATGTGATGAATAATGAAGACGTGTAATGGTATTTTAAAAATAGAACAGTGAATAAATTATGTGAAGAATAATGAAGACATGTACTGGTATTTTAAAAATAGAACAGTGAATACATTATTTGAAAAAGCGTGCGTTAAAACAAATTAACGTTTTAACAAATAATAAAGACGTGTACTGATATTGTAAAATTAGAACAGAGAATAAATTATTTGAAGAAGCTTGCATATTAACAAATTGATATTTAAAAAACAGAATAGTGAATAAATTACGTAAATTAATATGCGTTTAAATAAATAATTAAGACATGAACTAATATTTTAAAAATAGAACAGTAATTGAGTTATGTGAAAAACTCGTGCGTTTAAACAAATTATAAAGATATGTGCTGATATTTTAAAACAGAATGGTTAATAAATTACGTGAAAAATAATAAAGGCGTGTACTGGTATTTTCGAAATAGAAAAGTGAATACATTTTTTGTGAAGAAGTGTGCCTTTAAATAAATCATGAAGATTTGTATTGATAGTTTATAAATATAAAAGTAAATAAATTGTGTGAAGAAGCTACGTGTCAACACATTATCAAACATATGGGTTATCGATTTTTTTCGCGATGGTATACAACAAAGCGGTTTCCACTTCAAGAAATTTTAACAGCTTATTGGTTGGTTGGGAGATATTGCCAAAAAAACCGTGCATGTTTACTAAGAAAGTGTCATTAAATTATGCGATCAATATCATAATTATCTTTTCGCTAACGGACATCACGTATACTTTGTTGAATAAACGCCTTTTCTCTTCTGAGATAATCAGACTTGGATAAATTAATCCACAAACTAACACATTGTATTGTATTGTATAGAGTATAACCTAGAAAGCATATTTTAAAGAGTTGGTGATATAGGACAAGATATTGAAAGGTGTTTTGCAGCAGTAAACGAGGTCAATGGTGCACTTATTACTGTAAGCCTACAAAGCAGCTGCGAAATCTTCAAAATGATAATGCATAGTGCACAACGTAATACATGGTAGCACAGCTTAAGGATAGTAGAAGAGTAGTAATAGTGGAATAAATAGGATTGAAATGCATGCCTAGCAAAGAATATCTGGTACTACAATGTATAATAAAGGGACAAATCTGTGGCGTTATGGCAGAAGTTCATATGTCCGTTTTACCTTAGTTTACAGGAGAAGCAATATTAACTTTGATAAGCGACAGCTTAGACAGATTTTGACAAAAATCAGTACAAATAAGCATTTTTTAAGTTTTTCCAAACAATATATATTTTGTTTGGATAATGACTGACTCACCAAGTTTTGCCACAATATGATGAGAAATATTTTCTATAAATTGGGAGAATAAACACAAAAATGACAAAAAACGGATATATCAACTTCTGCCATAACGCCACAGAAATGATTATATAAAATATAAGTGTTAGTAACGGATGATAATTTTATTGTATCATATATTACACTTTCGATTAATACAATACAATCTGGTGGTTTTATTCCCGTGTGGCAATCTCTTCCAATCATCCAAACACACTGTTAAAGGGAGTTTAATGGGCTCCTCATCAGCTCAAATATAAAAAAATATAGAACAAATACAAAAAAAAATCCTCAGATATCTATGGTACAGAACAAAAGGCGATTCCCCAAAATATGCTCACCATGCCGAACTTTTCACGGTGTGTAACTATAGAA
Source organism: Odontocerum albicorne (assembly GCA_949825065.1). Classification (NCBI taxonomy): domain Eukaryota; kingdom Metazoa; phylum Arthropoda; class Insecta; order Trichoptera; family Odontoceridae; genus Odontocerum; species Odontocerum albicorne. The sequence continues at coordinate 5,698,729 of OX463855.1, forward strand.
GCCTCGAAACAAGAAGGCAAGAATCCATTGCGATATTCCTAATAAGGTTTTTCAAGGTTGCTTTAACTGTCCCGCGATTCTAGAAGCACCAAGTTTATATGTATCCAATAAATATAGCCGTGCAAGGAATCACCCTCTGTTCTACATACCAACTTACAGGACGAATATTATGGCTAAACACTCAGTCACGCGTGGTATAGAGATATTGAACCAACTGAATGACACTGTTGATATATTCTCGGTACCGCCTAGCAGTATGAGAAGAATCCTGGCTGATATTATTCCTAATGAATAAGCTAACGCTAGAAGCAGACCCTCTTTGTGTAACAGGAGAAATCCGTGCAAAGTGGATAAAAAAAAGATTGGAATCCTTTTTAATAAAATTGTGTAATAACGGGAATCGAACCCGTAAACCCCAGACTGGAAGATAAGCGTCTTATCAACTGGACTACGGAGGTCGTCATGTATATACTCATACGTACGTTGAAATCAATATTTATTCGTTTCCTTTTTGAAACATATTTTAACCATTTAGTTAAATAAAACAAACATAAATCGTTATCAATTGACGGATTTTGAGTATATTTGAATGCTGAATACACATTACCAGATTCGTATCAGCACTGAATATTTTCAATAAACCTGCAAAGCAAATACTTCGGCATGTTGATAAAACATAACATTACTATGAACATAAACATTTCGAGTGCTTGTCACACGTCTCAAAATTATGTTATCTATTTAAAAATTCATTAGTAATTTAATGTAGTTTATATGTTGAAAAATATTGATTCCACTTAGTAACTTAAATTTCATTTTAACTAATGGGAATAGATATCAGAGGTCTAAAAAAGGTGCGTTATTTTTAAATTTAAAAAAAATCCACTTAATGTAAATATCAACTTTTTTTTAAATTGTCAATTCACCCAAACTAGAATGATTAGCGAAATCTCAACTTAATCGTACACATTGATATCAGAAGTTTTGAAAAATATCATTATTTTTAATTAATAAATATTATATATTGGGTGTTAACATAAGTTATGTCCGTTTTTTTTTTTCAATTTAAAAATGAGCACCAAAAGTATAACAAAGTGGTAAATGTTATACATCACTCGAAAGAAATTTTTCTATTCTACAAGATGTTGTGTTTGCTTTTACGTTACGTATATTATTTTATTTGATTACAAGCCTTCAAAATGGAATGTCAAGTAGACGAAAGTGAGCATTTTCTATAAACATTTAGTGAAAGCCTTGAAACTGGTACGGTTATACCGTCACAAAAAAGTGGAATAAACAGTGTTTGATAAAAATAAATTACAAAAAATAAGGTAAGATGAAGTGAATTATATTTTAAAAGAAGGAAATGTAAACAGTCAGAGAAATCGTAGAAGTTGTATGAGATAATGTATAGATGTAAAAGAGGCGATAGATGTGTGCCATGAAAGAAAAGTCTCTTCTCTCTGCCTACTTTACAGGGTAACGGCGTCATGGTGTGTGTGTGAATTTTTCTATTGATAGTAAAAATAAGTAGGATATAAAAGCGAATATTTTTTTTCTCAAAAAAAAGTATTGTGTCTATGATAGAGTTAGACTGAAGAATAGGTTTAGTTGGGATAAGTGCCTCGTTGACTTTGTTTCCTATCACTACACGCCGTTCAATATCCATCATAAGTCTTCTATCAGCTGAGAAAATACTACCTAAATAGAAATATACGTTACAGTTAATTACACATAGGAGAAAAAAAATAGTAGCGATATGTCAATCAAAAAATAACCACACTAAATATGTGTATATTAGTTAATAAGGCATTGCATCCTATAAAGAGGATGATTTGTGCCAATAATAATTTGAAGGAAAGGAGGCGTGTGAGAATATGTAAGAACATTGTATAGTATTAAATAAATTAAATGCGAGTAGGTACAGTACCCAGCGGTAATTAATACACATCGGGCTTAAGAAAGACACTGTCGCTTTGTAGATCGTCGTCTCTATCGCACGATGCGCTAACAGTCCGTGCGACAGAGACGACGCTCTACAAAGCAACAGTCTCTTTCTTAAGCCCGATGTGTATTTACTTACCGCTGGGTACTTTATAAGCATGTTGAACGGATGGGGGCCATTTACGAGTATAATTGAGTTAAGGCTATATGTGCAGCGTGTAGAGGACACTAAAATAAAACATGGTCCAGGGTTTCCTCATCCATTCCACACGTGCATGTAGGGCTTTCTTTTTATTATAATTAGAGACGTGAAATAAAAAAGAACAGGAAGTAATTAAGGTATGCATGAAAAATATATGATATAATTACAAATCATTTAAGTGTATATAAAGAATTAAGATTTAGCTAGAATGTAAATATAGCAAAAATAACAACACGTAATAGTGTGTTGGCGCCAACCTTAACGTATGGAAGTGAAGCTAGGACTTGGCAGAATGATAAAAGTAAGATTAATACGTATCTAAGAAATGAAAAAAGGCAGAACAGATAAAAGAGAAGGCAGAATAAACTGATGTTTTAAGTAAGGCGAAGAAAGAAAAAAAAGAAAATAATTGTGTAGAAGAGATGGAAACAAATTTTAGTTAACAAAATCAAATGGAAACGTTATAGCTAGTTAATGTATACCAGGGGTGGCCAACCTTTTTGGACCGCGTCCCTAAATCGGTATTGGGTAAAGTCTTACCATACATGATGTAAACGATTGCCTTTACACATCTTATTGTTCTTTGATAATTTTATTTGAATCCATTTCTATTTTTCAAACGCTTCGTCTAAATCATAGATTCTGAATCTATGTTATTGAAAATATTAATTATGCCAACATACCCAATTTTGGGTATGCTGGCATAATTAATATTTTTAATAACAACAATATTTTTTTTTACACAATAACACGTGACACGTTATAAATATACACAAAAAATGTTTTACAGACCTTCCGTACATTTGTAAGTTATACTGCCCTCATAAGCAAAAACGCAGCTAGCGGAAAAAAAATCAGAAATTTAAATAAGTATGATGCAATATTCCATATCAAATTCTGAACCATCATCTATAAAAAAATACAGAAAACCGTTTATTTCAACACAAAAATCGAAATAATGTCTTCTTTAATTTTACAAAATGCTAGGGTTTTCTAAGCAAAAAAGCAGTAAAATATGTTGCATAAGCAAAAAAACAGCAAGTGCCTATGTGTTTGCTGCGTTTTTGCTTACGAATCACATTTTACTGCTTTTTTTGTTTATGAATCACGACATTTTTAAGCAGCAATGAAAAACATGAAAGTACAGTTTTCTCAAAACTTAACTTTTGCCATTAGCTGCGTTTTTTGCTTATGAGAGCAGTATAGTTTTCAACTCTAAGTATAGTAAAAACCAAATTGAGAAACAGACTTTTGTCTGAAGATGACTCAAGGCGCAGCTTTTAAAATATAACACCAAAATTTTATGAGCTTACAAAACTTATTGAAAGTCCAAGTACAAACATACCAATATAAGTCATTTTTGCTTCGGTCTCAAACCCAAAACTTGCTGTACTTCAGAAAGTCTAGGATGAACCGTGCGACGTTTGTCCCAAAGGGATGGGGTAAAATCGTTTTTTTTTACAAATCGAATAGTTTTTTTACAAATCGAACAATTGTTTTTCTCTAAACTGACGTTTTAATTCCTGATTTTCATCATACTGACTTCCTAATGTATTGTATGATTTGTATGTATCTTTAAATAGGTCAAGATCCACTATGAATTAATACTAATTACGAACATTTAATTTAAATCGATTTTCGAAATCAATTTTTAAAAATTCAATTATCGAATACCCCAACCCTAGGCAATGCAGACTAGCGTAGTGACTTTTGACAAACGTCACCAAATATTATTTGATTTTAACAAACTGCCACAATTTTGCTAATTTGTGACAAGATGTATTAATTTGTCATTATTGTTAGTTTTATGTAATGTATTTACCTAAATAACTTGTTATTTATTAGAATCGAGGCTTATATAAGTTGATAAAATAATTAAAATTACTGAACATCGTTACAAGGTTGTATTGGGGCAAATTTGTGAGCTGTCATACGGTTCATCCTAGATTTTCCGAACTATAATACCATATTCTGGACCACAACTCAAAAATGTTAAGAATCACTGGTATTACGTAGTCTATGATGACATGATTATTTATTTCTTAAATATTAGAAATGTGCTAATCTTAAAATATTTTAATTTCTTATACACTAGAGTGAAAAATGTTGAATACACGAGTATTAAATATATGTCTTATAATCTATTTACAGATCTAAAAATATTAACTAAAATTTTATGTTTAAATACCCAATTTAGAGAATTTTCTAATTTCAGAAAATGTATGAATAAAAACGATAAAGGAAGACATCGAAAATATTCGATAGAATGAGGTTTTCAACAGAGGGTCGTGGACTTAAGGATTGTTGGAGTTTTTATGTCGCTTTAGAGTTTTAATTTTTGAAAAAAAAAAAAAAACAAATAGTTTTTCACACCATATAAATAATCTCAATTGTATTGTCTTACACATTTGTTGTATATAGTACAATCTATCGGTAGTATTGCCATGTGGCAATCTCTTCCAACCGACCAAAAAGTTTTTTTTTATTTTAGAGGCCTTAAGTGAAAACCAGTCTGTTATTATTTTTTAAAAACTTGGGTTCCTACGGGAATCGAACCCGCAACCTCCTAGTTCGGAGAAAAGCGTCTTATCAACTAGGTTAATGAGCTATCAAGTGAATCAACATTGGTTATTGGCTAAGTTAACCTTTATTGAGAAAACAAGTCAAAATATATCTAAAAAGTTCACAATGGCAACACCGAGAAACATTACCATCCCATAAAAAATTCCAATGGATTTCCGATCGTCGACGACGCCATGAAAAAAGTCAAAATTGACAGTTTTAACAATTCATTAAAAAAAACACTCAAAATTCGGCGTTTTTAAACATTAAATTAAAATATCACTTTTATACTAAATAGTTCCTTAGACGAGTTAAAGTTATTTAACGTTGTTACAACTGCTCTTTAGACATATATCATTAACAGCTTTATGGGTACAGGAGGCAGATGCTCCGTTTATCATGGATTGCAAATGGCATCAATGTCTCTTTCATTAAAAAAAATAGAGATTACAGAAAAAAGCATTTGACAACAAGCAGTAAAAAGATTTTAACATACTTAGGGTATTTAGCCAACGAAAATCTTGAAAAGCTGGTGATCACGGGGTCAGTTGAAAAAAAAAACGAGCAAGCGAAAGGTCTCCTGCAAGGTGGACGAAACAAATATAATATTTAACAAGATCCTTTTTAAAAGTTGCATTCAACCTGGCACAGGAACAGGAAGGATGTAAATGAATGGTGCAACAAGTTTCAACCATCAGAGGATAACGACATTCAACATTGAGCTCACGATGAAGAAGAAAATCCATTATCAATCCAGAATTTATTACAGTTTTCGATTATTTCTCCGCTTGATAATGTACTTTGTGGATAAATTTTTGTGTCTTTCACAACGTTAAGAAATCTTATTGAATATACATACGATACCATTCTTATGAATGACAACCAGTGTGACTTCGTATCGGGAAAATCAACAGTAGACGCCATTCAAACCGTTAGACTCCTTGTCGAAAAACACCGTGATGCCAAGAAAGACCTTCATATGGTCTTCATCGATCTTGAAAAGGCATTTGACAGGGTCCTTAGAAGCCTAATTTGGGCAGCACTTAGAGCACATAGTGTACCAGAAAAGTATGTACTTGCCATCCAGGACATGTATGATAACGTGACAACGCAAGTGAGGTGCACTTCGGGAACTTCACCAGAATTTCCTATAAAGGGGGGGTACATCAAGGATCAGTACTCAGTCCGCTACTGTTCATCTTAGTTATGGACTATTTAACTAACCAGGAAATGAACAGTCTCCTAAAGATCCTACTATTTGCAGACGATATCGTATTAATAAGTGAAAAACATGAAGACCTGTAAAATAGTCTGGAAAGGTGGAGAAGAATCTTGAAGGACAATGAAGGACAATTGGATTGAGACTGAGCAGAAAGAAAATAGAGTATCTGTACCTACCATTCGAAAACACAAATGCTGTCACTCCCGTAATGCAAATGGATGGAGAAACATTACCAAATTGTGACTCCTTTAAGTATCTTGGGTCACTCATCCATAGCGATGGAGGATGTGCAGCAGACGTAACACGTATAATTAGTGTGGGATGGATGAAGTTTAGATCAATGATGGGAGTTCTATGTGATCCGAAAATGCCAGTAAAGTTAAAAGGAAAAGTATACCAAACGATTGTCAGACCCGCACTCCTCTATGGCTCCGAATGCTGGACGATGTATAACTCTTACTCTAGGTAACTAGAAACTGCTGAAATGCGCATGCTAAGATGGTCAGCTGGTGTGTCCCTAAGAGACAAAATAAAAAACTCACGCATTCGTGGAAGTCTAGGTGTTACAGACATCAACAGCAAGATGGAGGAGAGGCTATTGAGATGGTATAGGCACGTTGGACGCAGAGCACCCGATCACATTGTGAATCAGGCAATCACCATGGGTCTTCCTCGAATAACAACCAGAGGAAGACCAAAGAATTCATGGGTGGTGCAAAAAGATAACCTGATGCAGAAGCACGGCCCGTGACAGAAGAGCATACAACCTGAGGACGAGGAGAGCTGACCCCAACAGTCTTCGCAGACAATGAGTTGGGATGGAGCCAGGGAGAAGAAGACCATTCTTATGAATAACGTATTCTCCCGACATTTTTATGAATAACACATTCTCCCGACAACAGTATAGATAATACTTAAACTCGATAAGTGTATTTTTTAATTTAAATTGGCAAACACATAATCAAATAGTTTTTGCAGTAGAAACTTGTCCAACTATACTCATGTTACACATTTGAAGATATTTTAATGTACAAGTTTCTAAATTATTTGAGACTTTTCGTCATAATATTATGAACGTTTGTGTACATTTAACATGTCTAGAAGTAAAGAAGAAAGTTCACAAAATATGATAAACACGCGAATTCATAGAATGAAAGATAGATACGACTTAAGACATTAAAGATGCCATAACCAAAAGAAAAGATGAGATCCTGAGATACTTAGTGTAATGGAACTATTTAATAGATCACCACAAAGTGTCGAAAGTGAGAATTAGAAAAGGATTTTGATAATGAAAAGAATGGCATGAAAAAACATGAAATCGTCTAAATAATACTAGAAATATAAAAGCATGCAGGTGTAAGAACATAATTATGAGACTAGATAAATTAGTAGTGATTTCTGCCATATAGTTATGGTTGAAATTACTTATGGCCCTGTTACGCGAAATTATGTTACAAACATAGAATCTCCCTATCTGTATTTAAGTGCACGAAACGTGGTCATTGAAAGAAAATGAATGCTAAAAGATAAACGTCATGAAGATGAATGCTAAAAGAATGAATTATAAATAAATGCAATAAAAAATTAATGCTAAAAGATAAACGTTATGCGGTGCTGGCGACGAATGCTTAATATTTTGGACCACAAGTAGTACTAATTCTTTAATTCTGGATGACAAATTAAGCAGCGTTTATCTTGAATAATACAATTGCAAATCCTCAGTTGCTTCGGCCATATTATCAGACGGAAAGACACAATGAAGACATTTTTGATCTAAGGAAAAATTGAAGGATCCTAATCACGAGGTAGATAATCAATGCGATGGAGAGACGTGGTAATAAACGCGACAACAGCTCACTCCAAGAGTATAGTAGAAATGCTACTGACCGTGAGATATGGAGGTACTTTCTGCAGTGCGGTCAATTCGCTAGCAAGATCGAATCTAATGATCACAACTATTCTATATAGAACATAATGAATATGTTGTCATTTATTTTTATCAAACACTGTTTATTCCACTTTTTTGTAACGGTATAACCCTACCGGTTTCAAGGCTTTCACCTCATCTTCAGGGGAGCACAAACAAGACTAAATTCTGTTCGAACTGGTACCGATATACACGCTTCAACGGTTGGGGGCTGAGGGGTGAGGGAGGCATGGGACGATTTCGGCCAAGAGCGGAGAAATTTTTGGGATATAACTGTTCACCAGATGTTCGGATCCTCACCCTTTCGGATCCCTCGGATCCCTCACCCCGGAATAAACAGTGTTTGATAAAAATAAATTACAAGTTATCCGTAGAAAGAGTCTTGTTTTTGCTACCCTGAAGATGAAGTGAAAGCCTTGAAACCGGTAGGGTTATACCGTTACAAAAAAGTTGAATAAACAGTGTTTGATAAAAATAAATTACAATGTCTTTCAGCCTCCACAACGTTAATGCCTTAACTATAAACAACATAATGGATATGTATAATTATTTTCTAATTTTACAGCTGATCAACATGCTTTTATATTTCAAAAGTGTGTTGTTATAGTTGAACTGGATCTTGAATATTTTAAGAACTGCACAGTTAAACTGTTACTCTTCATTGGTATCCCACCACGAACGTTGCATTAAGTAAGCCAGCACCATCGTGATACCACGAGAAGACAACCGAGACAGACCACGAGCCAGATTAACGTATGATTCTGTGCCGGTTAAAGGAAGTTATTAGACTAATGATGTGACAGCCATGGAGAGAGAGAAAAAAGCTTTTGGAAGAAGCTTTCATTCACTTGTGACAGAATGATGGTGATGCTGAATGACGTCTCTAAAGCAGATTTCACTTCGATTATGAGAATCTTGATTAAACAGCAGTCTCCGATGCGATCAGAGCTTCATGTACGGTTCCAGCCTCATGGCCTTGGCGATGTTGCCATTGATGGAACACTTCCCAGCTTGCACGGCAGCGCGAGCCTCCACCCTGCCGTAAGCCACCTGCTCCAGCATCTCCTCGGAGAGGGTGAAGGTGGCGTCAGGTTCCTGGTCTTCTTCCGGTTCCCCAGAATAGATCTTTATGTTGTTCAGGTCCATGGCTGAAAAAACAAACATATTTATATATACTTTACACATAATATTGATATATTTTGGTTTATACGTTGTAAACCTATAATATTTTGTTTATAAAGTAATTTCGTATTTTATTGGATAGATGTCGGTTGGAAAAAAAAATGTTATTAATTTCATTCCAAACGTGCTGAATGCATACTATTTAGAAAGATAATAGTTTAGCGCATTTTTTCGATAAATGTTTTACCTAAATTTCTTACGACTTATAGGCGTCATTTTCGAGAAGGGTTTTTTTACTATCGCAAAGGAAAATGCAACACATAAAAAATATGTGAAGAGTATATGGCGATTAAACAATATAAACATTGCATATGTTTCTTTGAAATATGTTTTAAATATAATATAAAATGTTTTGCATTATTGATTGATATATTTTTGAATATAGAATGTTTTACATTATTGATTGGTATATTTTTTAATACCTATAAAATGTTTTGCACTATTAATTGATATATTTGTGAATATAGAATGTTTTGCACAATTAATTGATACATTTTTTAATATAGAATATTTTGCATTATTGATTGATATATGTTTGAATATAGAATGTTTTACATTATTGATTGATATATTTTTAATACCTATAGAATGTTTTGCACAATTAATTGATACATTTTTGAATATATAATGTTTTGCACTATTAATTGATACATTTTTGAATATAGAATGTTTTGCACAATTAATTGATACATTTTTTAATATAGAATGTTTTGCACTATTAATTGATACATTTTTTAATATAGAATATTTTGCATTATTGATTGATATATTTTTGAGTTTGTGGATATCATTATTGGTACGATAGTTGTTTTAATAAGTAATCCAGCCAAACTAGGATGATTTGTACCACCACTTAATTATAATAATAATAATAAGTAATGCGTGGAATTTTATATTCAAATCATGTTTCTTAATATATATTTTTAATTCCAATATTCTTTGACAGCTGTCACTTCTTGATTTGATCACAAGCCATAAAGTAACAAGGGAAATGAATTGAAAAAATATTTTCAAATAAATTCAAGTTTTTTATTTACTTTCGCCATTATTAACGAGTTATTCCTATATTAGTTACACGATAACTTCAATATATTTGTTGCGGCGCCAAAAGTTTAAAAGTCGGTCCCGTTAAACCGGAATTCCACTCGAGATAATCTGCACCTTTAAAAATGGCCGAAGTCACTTTCTTTTCACTTTTAACATATTGTTGATTACGAAACACGTAATACTTTACCTTTTTTGTTTCGCAATTATGTAACATTACGCTTTCTTGCACGTTTATTATTTTATCACACTGGAAAAGAGGTTTTATGATGGTTTGGATATGTAGAGATAACGAATGTCTAAGCGAGTCTACATATCAGAAGTGCAATGTGTACGCAGAAAAGGAAAACTGAGGAAAACGAGTCTGGATTAAGTGGGCCAGATTTTGAAAAAAGGTAGAGTGAGAAATATAATAAATAAATAAATATAGGTTTATTGATAGCAGCATAGTATGTACATTATACATTTAAATATACTTCAAGAACACATCAATTGTGGAGAATACATTAAAGACAGAAGCTATCAAAAGGTCTGGGCTCATCTAATAACATCCCCCCGGCCAAGATACACCCCACCAATAAAGGGCGAGCCCAGCCACGGGGACACCAGATGTTTTTCTGCCCACACCCTTGCACATGTAGAATAAGAAGAAGAGAAAAAAAATAGATGGCAGAAAAATACATTTAAGAGAGAAGACATTAAAAGGTCCGGGCTCATCCCTCAAACATTCCCCCGGCTGAGATACATCCCACTAATGTAGGGCGATCCCGACCGCAAGGACATCGACGGGCTTTCAGCCCACATCCCCGTATACCTAGATTTAAAAAAAAAACAAAATAAAAAGTAAACCCACATATATCACCTCAGATTAACTGTCAGCAAGAACGAAAAAAAGAAAAGCCTCAAAGGAGTCCAAATTTTATAAAAGTAAAATGACAAATGGGAAATGATGTTTATTTATTTATTTAATACTTTTATTGCAAACACAATTTGACGGGCTTATTGCCAGGCGGCAATCTCTTCCAACCAATTATAAAATACATCAAAATTGGGAGGCTACGTTGGGCGGGGCATGTAGCAAGAATGGGAGAAGAGAGAATGCCTAACAAGGTACTCTTTTCCAAGCCCCAAGGAAGACGCAGCGCGGGTAGACCACAGCTCAGGTGGATGGATGGGGTGCAGAGTGATACAAGCGTGATTGGCATCAGTGGCTGGTGGAATGCATCCCAGGATAGGAGGGAATGGCGACGACTGCTGGAGGAGGTCGGGGCCCACAATGGGCTGTAGTGCCATTGATTGATTGATTGATTGAATCTCTTCCAACCAACCAGATGTTCACACATAAAAAAAACCATATGAGTTGTATGAATGTAGAGAAGACAAAAGAGGTGCGTTTGGATAGAAACGGTTGGAGGTCTGTTCTCTCTGCCTTCGCCGCAAGCAAGACAGCATGATCATATGTATGTTTGTACGTAAAAGAGGATATTTGTCTTTAGTATGAAAGACATTTCTTCGTCGACTTTGCTTAGCCTCGTTGTTGGGGAGCCCTTCATCACTCTGATGTCAATCTCGATCTGCTCCTCCATGTTGATTCCATGATCTTCTGTGAGAAAACCGATCAATGTTAGATGCGCACTTCCTCCCGCAGATGTCACAGATTATTGGATTCTCCTGGTAATGTTGACGAATGTTTGTAGCATGCCTGTTTCTTAAACGTTAAGCTGTTTAGACGCCATCAACCAAAGAACAAATGGCTCTCCATCCTCAGTCAAGTCAGCGACTCTCGCAGACTGTCCTTATAGCACTTCCTCTACGTGCCAACCCTTCGCTTGCAAGAAAGACAGCTTGCACAGTTACGCCAAATGTTAAAAATGATATTAGTGCATGTTTTATTATCATTATCTTACTAAAATCTTCTTATTCATCCCTCATATGTTTTCTGCTTCTTCTCTCATAGTCTCAGAAATAGCCTAATGGATCTTCTCCAGGCCCCCAGGAATGAATATATTGGACACTCCTCCACAATTTGACAACAGTCGGGAGAATTCCACATGAACCCAACAGGGAATCAATGAAATCCAGAACATATGCAAGGCGTATGTACTACAATCGTGGCTACACCTAAGACGATTCATGGTAGACCGCAATCTTTGAAGACAAGTCAAGTATTATCAAATTGATACGATTTATGGTAGACCGCAATCTTTGAGGTCAAGTCAAGTATTATCCAATTGCTACGATTCATGGTAGACCGCAATCTTTGAGGCCAAGTCAAGTATTATCAAATCGCTACGATTCATAGTAGACCGCAATCTTTGAGGTCAAGTCAAGTATTATCCAATTGCTACGATTCATGGTAGACCGCAATCTTTGAAGCCAAGTCAAGTATTATCAAATCGCTACGATTCATGGTAGACCGCAATCTTTGAGGTCAAGTCAAGTATTATCAAATCGCTACGATTCATGGTAGACCGCAATCTTTGAGGTCAAGTCAAGTATTATCAAATCGCTACGATTCATGATAGACCGCAATCTTTGAGGTCAAGTCAAGTATTATCCAATTGCTACCATTTATGATACGTATTCTTGTACATTAACTTAACTCACCCATAGTATGTTTTCAGAAAAATAGTTTTGTATTTCTCGGATAGATGTTGTTAGGAAAAAAATTGTAGCTAAGTTCATTTAGCTGCATGGTCGCGCTTAAACGCACTGGACTTCCGAGTGGAAAGTCGCCGATTTGAACCCCGTGTTGTGCTTCTCCCCTCGAATTACACAGGCATATTTTCCGCCTAAAATTCGAGGGTATAAGGACCTTTGATATCGGTCATGTCTATTTTTTAAAAATACTGGAGAAAAACTTATACATGCATTTATTTTAGTATATACATTATTTTTTTGCACACGCAACATAAGAATTTCGATTCTTTAACAATTTGCTCTTCTCAAATCTTAATTTTTTATACTCGACTCAGGTGTCAGTGCTATCCAAACTATGGTCCTTCGATCAGTACTGACCCACGAACAGTTTGTTACTGGGCCGCGATGAGAAATTTTATAAACAACGTCAATAAAACGATTTTTAGACAATTCAAAAATCTCTTGAAAACATGTTATTTTATTACATTTGTTAGACCCAGATTAGACAAATTGACGGAGAATAAACAATGTTACTGTATCATTATATAAACATAATATCAACTCGTTTTAAACGTTTTTGCATATCTATTAATTTCTTATGAATGATGTGACAGAGAATTGCCGTTATATGTATAACCAATAAGAGTATGGGAAGATTGCTGTTGTGATAAACAGGTGGCTGCAAATCCTGCTGATAGCCATTACTCATCCTGGCTAGTAGGGCTGATGATAATGATACCGGTAAATTTTTTATATCATGTTTACATATTTAGTAAACGCATAATTTTTATTTAATATTTTTCTAATTGTGTTTTTCTTACTAAGTAATTTATTCAAATAAAATGTGCTCAACTCTTACAGGCTTAGTGGTCCACGTTATGTATCACCTTTTTTTGACGCAGTACTACACAATGGTACACGCAATGTACCACTTATTAAACATCTCTCTATTGCTGCACGAACGCTCAGAGTATGTGCCACTTCGTATAATATAATACTTATGACTCATATCCGCACAGCTGCAGGTCTGGTCCTGTTCAAATTCATTTAGCTTCTAATATTATTGACAGTTAGTTGTTCTTGGTGTGCCGACTTGTGCGTATAAAAGAAAACGTTATATATTTGTATTAAATTTTAATAAAAAATAGTTGTGTTGTGATAAAATTGACTTCAGTAATTGTGGTAAATTTATATTTAGGTTAAAAATTAATTTTACTTGGATGTATTTCGGCATTATTTGGTGGTACATTAGAAGTACCAGTGGAAATATGGACTAGTGGTACATAAGTTGTACCACCTCACCAGGAGTTCGTTGACCTACCGAGGAAGTGGAAATATGTTAATTTAGCATATGTATGTATCATTTTTCAAACACATTAAAAAAAATAATGAGAAACTTGACTTTTTATTTTTTGTGCAGCTTGAGTAAAAATAAGTGAAGTTTACCTGGGCCTGTAAGGGTTAAACGCCGTTCCTTTTCATTTAATTTCACAAAAATACTGGTCCACGAGGAATTGACATAAAGAAAAAAACATGAATACAGAAAGTTTGAGAAGCACTGATCTGTGGTACCACAGAATCGGAGTGTTGAATGGTTAAGCGGATAAATGATATCAGTAGCAAGGAAATAAAACAAGACTCACTCCAGTAGCGCACGGACTGTTTGCGCATGACGCAGAAGAGGAAGACACCGCCCATGGTACGCACCAACTCTGGGTCATGACTCCGCAGCTTGGCTGCTATCTTGGAGAACATCTCTCCTGTGGCTTGTTCATTGCTGGCTCCGTTTCCCTGTCAAATCAAAATCAAATATGAGAAAAGAATTTGTAGCCAAGCCAAATCTCCGAGAAATAACTCACGTCCGTTGAATTTACCCGATGAAGAAGTAGGTGTCCTTAAATCGGACCGATACTGTGGGTACGATTATCAACAGTGTAAATTTTTTTATTGTTATTTGGGCATAAATGTCTGACATGGCCCAGGTTTTTCAAAATAGTAAATAAAATAATACACTATATTATTTATAGTTCAGGCATTAACATTGTGGAGGTTTGAAGACATTGTAATTTGTTTTATCATACACTGTTTATTCCACTTTTTGTAACGGTATAATCCTACCGGTCTCAAGGCTTTTACCTCATCATCAGGAAGCTGTCGAACAGAATTCAATTTTGTTTGGTGCTCCCCTGAAGATGAGGTGAACGCCTTGAAACCGGTAGGGTTATACCGTCACAAAAAGTGGAATAAACAGTGTTTGATAAAACAAATTACAAAATAATAGACGCTTAAGTAATTTGAATCGATTAACTTGAGAATATCTTCGAAAATTATGAGATTGCTGGATATATTCCGGCGCAAAAATTATACAATTACTTTAAGTTCCCCCCCTCACCGCTCAGCGAATCCACCCCGTATCGGCGCTGCGCGCCCCATGGAATGCTATACTTTGTAATTTCTTTTATCAAACACTATTTATTCCACTTTTTGTAACCTCATCATCAGGGGAGCACAAACAAGACTTGTTTATGCTCCCCTGACGATGAGGTGAAAGCCTTGAAACTGGTAGGGTTATACCGTTACAAAAAAGTGGAATAAACAGTGTTTGATAAAATAAATTACAATTTATTTAAACCTCCACAGTGTTAATGCCTTAACTATAAATAATACATAAAGAATATTATATTGTACGAACGTTTGAAATTGACCTTAAAATACGATAATACTTTCTGGACAATCTAATAATAAGTATTGTGTGTGTTAGATATATTTAACATATCAAGTTATAATATTTACAAATTTTTAATCCACACAATATCTTAATAAAAATTAATTTAAAATGTTACCTTGCGGATTAATTAGAATTAATTTAAATTGATTAAAAATGTCACTATGTGTAGACAGGAATCAGAAGCTACATTTTATCGGATAACATTTTGATTGATAGACATAACTTAATACTCATGAACTGATGAAATATATTCCTTAATCTTTTTATGACATCATTTTATTTTATGCGCTACTAAATATTATTTTATTTAAAACATAAACAGGGCCGGCGTAATCATTAGGCAAGCTTGAAAGTCGCCCAGGACGCAGACATGGGAGGAATAATATGTATCAGGCGTATGTTTATGTACATGTATGTATATAATATGTGTGTGTGTGTGTACCAATGACAGATACATACATTAAATTAAGTTCCCCTTATTTCAAAATTATTTGTGTGCAAAAATAATTTCATTTTTATTTACGAAAGTCAACCAAAGATTAATTATTTTTTGTATTGTATTTGTGTGCAAAAATATTTTCATTTTTATTGTCGATAGTCAACCAAAGATTAATTATTACTTGTATTGTATTTGTGTGCAAAAATATTTTCATTTTTATTTACGAAAGTCAACCAAAGATTAATTATTTCTCGTATTGTATTTGTGTGCAAAAATATTTTCATTTTTATTTACGAAAGTCAACCAAAGATTAATTATTACTTGTCTTGTATTCGTGTGGAAAAATATTTTCATATTTATTTACGAAAGTCAACCAAAGATTAATTATTATTTGTAATGTATTTTTGTGCAAACATATTTTCATTTTTATTTATGTAAGTCAACCAAAGATTAATTATTATTTGTATTGTATTTGTGTGCAAAAATATTTTCATTTTTATTTACGAAAGTCAACCAAAGATTCATTATTACTTGTATTATATTTTTTCCACAAAACATGTGTTCATAATTTTCCACGAAACATGTGTGCAGGCTTTAGGAAACACTTTGAGATAATCTTTTTTGGAGATTTTATCAAAATTTATGTTCATACTCGTATATTTATAAAAATAAACGGTACAATGTGCCTTATAACGAAAAATAATAAAAATTAAAAATTCAGTAGTGAGTGCTCAACACATTAAGGACAGAATATTAAAAAAGAAAGATCAGGTATCAAGTCGTACAAAATCACATATAACCAACTCAAGACAGCTCCATCCACAGGCGCATAGGCCGCACTGCGAAAAAAATACAAACACTAAAGACAAATTATTGAAAAACAAATTGAAAGCAAAATGTAAAAGATGGAATCAGGCAGGCGGAACTTCGCATATCTCCTTCAGAGATAGAAAAAATCACAAAAAGATTTTAAAAAACTACAATAATCAATCAAAAAGGAATCCAAAAAAAGTTCTTCAAAAATCCTTGAAAGACTACTTTCAGACACTCTTTATAGGCCAATAAACTAACTCCAAAAAACGTCTGAGACTGCAACTTACTCGTTTCCGATTCCTATGTTATGTTATGGGAGAAATCGCAAAATAATTTGTTTTACAACTTTCACAGAGAAATCTGGTAATTCTTGTCGGAACTCGAAAGCTTATCAATTTCAAGAGTTTCGGACAATCAATCATTCCCAGGGGCGGCTCGTGACTTTAAAAACAGGTGGGGCATGATGAGGCTGAATTGCCCCCCCTATTTTAAAAAAAAAAAAATTAACTGTATATATTTTTAGTACAGTGAGGTCGAACCAAGAAAATACTAAGAATTATCAAATTTTTATTGCGAAATTAAACAAAAATAATTTTTATTTACATATAAACGTTAACAAAACTATCATTATAAAAAAAACATGTATTTTTCACAAAATCAAATTAAAATAATTTTTATTAACGTATAAAAATTAAATAAACAAAACTCTTATTATAAAAATATGTATTTTTAACAAAATCAAATGGAAATCGTTTTTATTAATATAATACGAGTACATGAACATGAAAAACAAAAAACATACACGTCGCTCATTACAAACTTTTCACTTATACAAATATTCTGCCCTTCTCCTCCTGTCCTTCATGCTAACAAATTTTTCAATCACCTTTTTGTTAAAAAACGGGATTTGTTTAATGAATTCTTTGTGGATCGATAATAAGGCGAGGGGAGGGCGTTTAATCGATCTTGGGAAATGGTGTTTCTTATATATGTCTTAATTCGTTTCAACGTGCTGAATGACCTTTCAGCATCAGCTGTTGGTACGGGTGTCATCAAAACTATTTCTATCAACTTCAAAACTTCCGACAGTGTGTCTTTCAAGTCTGAATCTATTAGAAATTTACATAATTCATTTGTATTTGTAAAATCATTGAAAAGATCATTATTATAGACTACTGACAATTCCGATTTTAATTTTTCTATCTTTAACATCCGATAATTTCTTTTTAAGATATTAACATAACATTAAGACGACCTCCGTGGCCTGGTGGTAAGATGCTTGTCTGCCGATCCGGAGGTTGCGGGTTCAATCCCCGCGGAAATCCAGATTTTTTAAATGGAATTCCAGTCTGGTTTTCACTTAGGACCCATTAAAAACATCTTTCTGGTTGGTTGGAAGAGATTGCTACATGGCAATAAACACGCCAGGTGAGATAAATAAATAAAAAATAACATGGTCAATTGGAAATTTTTCTTTGTGGATTTTAAATTGTTTCGGATCCACAACACCGAATGATTTAAAAATTTCACTATTTCCAAATCGGGTTTTCATCTCGTCTTTATAATGATACATGCTTCTTTTATAATGATACATGCTTCTTTTATAATGATACATGCTTATTTTATGATGATACATGCTTCTTTTATAATGATACATGCTTCTTTTATAATGATACATGCTTCTTTTATAATGACACATGCTTCTTTTATAATGACACATGCTTATTTTATAATGACACATGCTTCTTTTATAATGACACATGCTTCTTTTATAATGACACATGCTTATTTTATAATGCCACATGCTTCTTTTATAATGACACGTGCTTCTTTTATAATGACACATTCTTCTTTTATAATGACACATGCTTCTTTTATAATGACACATGCTTCTTTTGCACAAATTTGAAGTGTATCAATTTTCGCTGAGTTTGATTCCCTTCTCGGTCTCTTTTCTGGAATTTGAGTATCATCATCATCGACTGATTCATGATAATCTTTTAAAGTTTCCATAATCCGATCAATTGCCGATTCAAAATTTTCGAACGCTCGTGCAACGGATATATTTGTAGATTTTTTCGATTGTAAAACATTATATAAAATGTCGACCTGTTTAAATACTACATAAAAAAAAGATAAAAAAAAGTTGAACTCGCCATCTTTCAAGCGTTTCATGAATCCAGTAGCCTCCCATATACTTTTGTCATCCCATCCATCTTCTTGTTGAATTATTTCGAAACATTTCATCAGGTGATCTCTGTTTTCTTTGACCACAATTTATGATTCTCGAAGTGAAATTCCACCGTGTTTCACACACTTTGGGGGACAAGAGTTTCGCAAACTTTTCGTAATAAACTATTACGCTTTGGTGAATTAAAAAACACCCCAATTCCACTAATCGAAGAAAAAAAGAGTTTAATTAGCTTTATAGATGAACAAGCTTTTTTTAAAACTAAATTTAATTGGTGTGCATAGCAATGCACATAGTGGGCATGAGGGTAAGTTTCTCTCATCTTGATTTGAACACCATTACGAGAACCGCGCATTACTGCTGCGCCGTCGTATGCCTGGGCAATCAGTTTATCGTTGAGGTTGAAAGGGCTTAATTTTTCTTGAAGTATTTTTGTTAGCCCGCAAAATGTTCTATCGTCAACATCGACGTAAGCTAAAAATATTTCCACAGGTTGTGAATCTTTCAAATATCGCAATATGATGACAAACTGCGAACGACAAGCGACATCTGTAGTTTCGTCTGCTTGTATTGAAACGAAATTTACTTGATCCATTTCAGATTTAATTTCATCAATATACACATCGTACATACAATCCAATAATTCATTTTGTATAGTTTTAGACGTGCTTTTTGCCACTCTCGATTTTTTTAAGTTTGATTAATCGAACCTTCGGTTTTGGATCCACTTGAGTAAGCACGCAACTCCCAGTATGTCATGACACGTGTTGAGAATGCTGTAGGATATGGAAAGGTAAAGAGGCCACAAAAACTTGCACACTTTTATGGCAATACACGTGAATCGTTGCTATACAAAAAAATTTACTAAACTGGTAACCTTTTTTCAGGTACCATCGAGAACCGAACCCGAAACCGCTGGGTGCAAGACAATAATCTTACAAACTCTTCGTTGTTGCTGGGATTCGTAGTCAAGGATCCCCTTACCACTCCAACGTCAATCTTGAGCTGCTTTTCCATATCGATCATGTGATTTTCTGTGAGAAAATAGCCCGATCCTAGATGTTGAGTTACCTAGCAATGCTGACGCATGTTGGCAGTACGCTGTTTCTCACACGTTTAGCCGTTGAAACGCCACCAGAACAAATGGCTCTCCATCCTCTGCGGTCCTGATCAAATTACTCCCAGTCCTCGAGCGCCCAGCAGAAAGTCAACGACTCTCGCAGACTGTCCTTATAGCGTTTTCTCTGCCCACCAGCCCTTCGCTTGCTCACTACTTCCCGTACAAGATCCGTTTCGCCCATGCATATTGCCATGTTTATACGAGCTTATTTATTATTTATTTATGTAACACTTTTATTGCAAATACAATCTGGTGGGTTTATTGCCAGGCGGCAATCTCTTCCAACCAACCAAAAGTAAATGAAGCAAGTTACGTGGTCGCATAAATCATTCAAATGACTATCCATCCCCACGAAATACATAAACATATACGTGAGCACATGCCCACGAACCCCACAAAGACGGACAATCACCCGAACATTCTTTTTCATATAAAGTGAGATATCATCAATCAAAAGGAAAGTAAGGGATGGTGGAGAGGAAAGGAAAAGAAAAATCAGGAATGAAACACGTTATTTTACTGACTAGAAATTAAAAGTTTTTTCAGTCGCTTCTTAAAACATGCCAAGGACGGAGCGAGTCTTATATTGGTTTGTAACTGATTCCAGAGTCTCACTGCATGGACAGTAAAGGACGACGTAAAGAAAGAGGAGCGGTGAACTGGAAAGGCCAATAAACAATCTGTGTTTGAGCGTAGCGCTAATCCATGATTGGAAAGACGCTGAAAATTTTCGGCGAGATAAAAGGGCGCGGCGGGCAAGTTAAGGATATTATACAATAGAGACAGTATGTGAATTTGGCGTCTATTTCTAACATTCAACCAGTTCAATGCCTTCTGGTATGAAGTTATATGATCGTACTTTCGTAGGTTGAAAATGAATCTTAGGCACACATTTTGAAGACAAGCTTAGTACTTACCATTAGTGCTTCTCACTCGCACTTGTATCAAGTGAGAAGAAATCGTTTACACGTTGGTGTTAGGAAGAGGTATTAGTAACACGACATCCGTCCGGAATGGACAACCGCCGCCGCCGCCTTGTTTTGAGAAATGTGTTCAAATACCAAAAAAAGAACGAAGACGTGCGCTCACTTGCCGTTTCAATTTGTCACTAAACACTAGCCGCGGCTGTTTAGACGACTCTGCAAGCGACAAGTGCTTAGTTGAATTGTGGTGGGGGTAGCTGCTTGTCGCTTAGTATGTTAAATAAGTCGGCCTCCTATTCACTTGCACTTGCCAGATTTGCTAATGCTTAGTACTAATATGCTTGTTTACACGTGAATACAAGTGCGAGTGACAAGTACGAGTGAGAAGCACTAATGACAAGTATTACGCTAGTGTCAACATGGCATATCAAATGTCCGGTCTACCGTATTTTTTTCCTTTACAACC
Organism: Odontocerum albicorne; assembly: GCA_949825065.1. NCBI lineage: Eukaryota > Metazoa > Arthropoda > Insecta > Trichoptera > Odontoceridae > Odontocerum > Odontocerum albicorne. The sequence continues at coordinate 5,720,135 of OX463855.1, forward strand.
ATATATTATACAGGTTTACAGTTGGAGCGTTGCAGGGTTGAGACATTTGTGACAAAATAGACTATAAAAATCGTTACAATTAGATAGCTTCATTATATTAATTTCATCATTCAAACTAGCTATTATTGACTGATCTGTATTTATTAGATAAAAAGTAACGGACCAATATAAATTCATCATGGTTCCTTTTTGTTAAGTATTGTTACCAGACTAACACTACTGGATTGGAACACTTTTTTTAGACAAAATCAGGAATCGAAACCGCAACCCTCGGGTGTAAGTCAAACGTCTTACCACCTACACCACGGAGGTCGCCAAGTTCACTCTAATGATTGATTAATAGACTGACGAAAATATTGTCATCCCGCCACGCTCATCAACGTGTCTGCATCACCGATCCGGATATGTTGAAGGCAACCCTTGAAATGAATTAATAAAACTGTGGCGGTCGCACATTCGGAACACTGTGGGCGTCCATACACACGGTCAATGACCGATGAAGTGACCTTTGCATTCCTTAGCAATGCAAAACAAACAATTACAAAGTCCACGCGCCGGCCATTCAACCCGTAGCCGGGAGCGAACCGCATTCTATACTAGAGCGAGAACGCACCACACTTGTCTCGCCAGCTCCGTATTTGAATGATACCTACATACAACATTAATCGTTTTTGCATTCGCAGAAACGAGACGTAGGCATATCGCGAGCACATTCTAAAATGATATAAATATCTACGTTACTAATTAAATTCCTTTTTTTCCGCATTACGATCTAACGAGTTTATCTCTCCCTTAAGGACTAACTCCTAAAAAGCTATTACTTTTTTTCACTTTAGCACTATAGTTCGGAAATTCTAGGATGAGTCCTGTGACAGCTCACAAATTTGCCCCAATACAACCTTGTAACGATGTTCAGTAATTTTAATTGTTTTATCAACTTTAATATAAGCCTCAATTCTAACAAATAGCAAGTTATTTAGGTAAATACGTTACATAAGGTTGTATTGGGGCAAATTTGTGATCTGTCACAGGATTCATCCTAGAATTTCCGAACTATAGAACAAATTTTCGATGACAAATATTACGCGATAAGATATCATATATAGTATGGATATGCTCGTTTATATAATTATTGGTAATATTTTTTAAAACTTGGTAGCCTTATATACTGTTCAGATCGATCCCTATAACAACCACGCCATCATGAAGCACGATATAAGTTATATCCAGGGACTCCTTCTTCAGTGACAACATATCATAAGTGCGGAAAAATAATAGCAATGACGGACTTAAGGCCCGACATCAGGGGAAAAGTAAAATGGATCGCAGCGCAGTTATTCCATTATATAATTTGCCTAATACCGTGAAGCCGAAAATGAAACAAAACATAGTATGACCGTGAAGTGGGTTAATGTTTTCATTGGAGCTTTGAAAATCCATTTTTTTTCGTGTTGGGTGGTTTTTAGCGGTACCGCTAGTGTCTCCTAATTGAATAGTGTTATTGTTAAAGCAGGAAGAAGTTATTTGGTGAGATGGGCAACGAGTGTTGCCTGTTAAAAAAACTAAATGCTACTTTCTCAAGAGTTTGAAGACGAGCTGACATAAAATGAAACTTGATCCTGGGAGCAATTAAGTAAAGTTATTGGAACAATCTGATTTTATTTTCACAAAAAATATGTTGTATACATAGAATCATGCTAAATTTTAATATTTTTATTCCAGATTGTTACTTATGCAAGTATAATACTTAATAAGTTTTTATTTACTGTTCTCGCATGTTCCTATAAAGGTGGGGTACATCAAGGATCGGTACTCAGTCCGCTACTGTTCATCTTAGTCATGGACTATTTAACTAACCAGGAAATGAACAGTCTCCTAAAGAGCCTACTATTTGCAGGTGATATCGTATTAATAAGTGAAAAACATGAAGACCTGCAAAATAGTCTGGAAAGGTGGAGAAGAATCTTGGAGGACAATGGATTGAGACCGAACAGAAAGAAAACAGAGTATCTGTACCTACCATTCGAGAACACAAATGCTGTCACTCCCGTAATGCAAATGGATGGAGAAAAATTACTAAATTGTGACTCCTTTAAGTATCTTGGGTCACTCATCCATAGCGATGGAGGATGTGCAGCGGATGTAACACATAGAATTAGTATGAGATGGATGAAGTTTAGATCAATGACGGGAATTCTATGTGATCCGAAATTGCCAGTAAAGTTAAAAGGAAAAGTATACCAAACGATTGTCAGACCCGCACTCCTTTATGGCTCCGAATGCTGGACGATGTATAACTCTTACTCTAGGCAACTAGAAACTGCTGAAATGCGCATGCTTAGATGGTCAGCTGGTGTGCCCCTAAGAGACAAAATAAAAAGCTCACGCATTCGTGGAAGCCTAGGTGTTACAGATATCAACAGCAAGATGGAGGAGAGGCGATTGAGATGGTATGGTCACGTTGGACACAGAGCACCCGATCACATTGTGAACCGGGCAATCTCCATGGATGTTCCTCGAATAACAACCAGAGGAAGACCAAAGAATTCATGGGTGGTGCAAAAAGATAACCTGATGCAGAGGCACGGCCTGGGGGACGTAGTCCGGGACAGAAGAGCATACAACCTGAGGACGAGGAGAGCTGACCCCAACAGTCTTCTCAGACAATGAGTTGGGATGGAGCCAGGGAGAAGGATTTACTGTTCTCGCATGTCCTCGGATGGACTTTCAAGCTAGTGTACTTATAAAGGTTTTAAAATTAATGTGGCGAATTCAAAGGTTATATTATAAATAGTTATAGAAAAAAGTAAGTGCAATGAATGGAATAACTCAGTTAAGTTATATGAGATAACAGAACTCATCAGCAGGTTCTGTTATCTCATATCACCCACTTATATGATAAGTGAGCTATATGAGAGATGTCTTGTAAAAGGTTTGAAAATTGATGTAGCGAAATATGAAATAATGTTTATAGAAAGAAGTGTGGTAAAAAGTGTGTCCATGAGTTAACTCAGTAAAACTGGAGTAGGTTGATGAGTTCTGTTATCTGGAAAGTATGTTTAGAGTTGAAATAATGGTAGCGACAGGGAACGCGGTAAACGGAGCACTTAATGTTATATAAAACAACTACGCAATGTAAACAGTAGCAAATAATACAATACATATTAGTGTGTTGTTGCACACCTTGATGTATGGAAGTGATACTTGGACTTGGCAAAAAAAGGATAAGAGGAAGATGTCAATGTCAAAGAAGGCGGAATGAAGATATCGGAAATAAATGTATAGATAAAAAGTGAGACGAAGAAAGGAGCTTTAAGATGGTTTAGACATGTGGAGAGAATAAATTGTGAAATAATAAATAAGCGAATATACAAGTTAGAAGTGCAATATGTTCGTGACTGAGGAAAACATGGCTGGGTCAAATGGACCAGATTTTGAAAGAAAATAAAGTGAGATGAATAATAGAAGATTGTGCATGACAAGATGTATGAATGTGGAGGAGGTGAAAGTTGTATGGTTGTATATAAAAGTTTGGAGAGCTGTTCTCTCTGCCTACCCCACAAGATACACGGCGTGATGATAATATGTGTACTTATAAAGCTTCTTAACGCTTGGAATCCAAACAGTTCAAAAAGTTTATTTATATTATAAAGTTTACAAGTTTCCAGTTATTTTACGGATAACTGGAAAGTCCTATTTAAAATGGGGTTCACTTACCATATTGTTTAATCACCTTCACAAGCTGGAAACAGCTAAAACTTCTGCGCTGATAACCGGAGGACGGGCGCTGAACGACTGCCGAATATTACCGAACCACCAAACATCTCAGCACAGAGCCAACTTTCACTCTTCTCCTTTCCATTTCGTTTGGTGACAGCCATGCATTGCCCCATCACATATTGCGGTAACCAGGCATCAAACCGGAGATTTCCTTGTTTTTATCGACTTAACGTCACTCACTTGTACAATAACAATTATCAAACTAAATACAACTTATCAACATATTTCTAAAAAATACGAACAATATTGTATTGTATTACACTTTTGTTGTACACAGTACAATCTGACAGGCTTCATAGATGTTAAAAATACTAACAATGGTGTATTGTATTACACTTTTGTTATACAAGTATACAGTACAACCTGACATGCTTCATAGATATTAAAAATACTAACAATGTTGTGTTGTATTACACTTTTGTTGTAAACAGTACAACCTGACAGGCTGCATAGATGTTAAGAATACTAATAATATTGTAAGTACTACACTTTTGTTGTATACAGTACAACCGGACAGGCTTCATAGGTGTTAAAAATACTAACTACTCGTATATTGTAGTGTATTACACTTTTGTTGTATACAGTACAACCTGACAGGCTTCATAGATGTTAAAAATACTAACAATATTGTATTGTATTACACTTTTGTTGTATACAGTACAACCTGACAAGCTTCATAGATGTTAAAAATACTAACAATATTGTATTGTATTACACTTTTGTTGTATACAGTACCTGACAGGCTTCATAGATGTTAAAAATACTAATAATATTGTATTGTACTACACTTTTGTTGTATACAGTACAACCTGACAGGCTTTATAGGTGTTAAAAATACTAACAATATTGTATTGTATTCACTTTGGTTGTATACAGTACAACCTGACAAGCTGCATAGATGTTAAAAATACTAACAATATTGTATTGTAGTACACTTTTGTTGTACACAGTACAACCTGACAAGCTGCATAGATCTTAAAAATACTAACAATATTTTATTGTATTACACTTTTGTTGTATACAATACAACCTAACAGGCTTCATAGATCTTACCAACTAGGCCACGGAGGCTGTAGAGAACAATACACAGATACCATCACGCCATTTCTACGTAAGGGTTCGATCACCGATGGTACCCGAAAAAAAAACCGTCCTTGTCTGATAAAAGAGTGTAACTGGTAAAAAAAATCACACACACACAAGAAGTGAGCGAATGTTGTCACTTCGTTTTACAACAGTATTTGCAAAAACGTCCGATGACAAACTGCGAATTTGGTACCTACTCCAATGGTTCTAAATTTCGTAGGCACTGATGTTATTAATGTCACTGATGTTATAACGTGGTCTCCCAGCCACGCTCTTTAATATTTATTAATCATCAATATAGGTTACAATACGAATAAATAATAGATAGTCCGGAAAGTAGTTTCGTATTTCTCGTATAGATTGTATTACACTTTCGTTGTATAGGTACAATACAACTTGGGGAGTTTATTGCCATGTACCAATATCTTCCAACCAACCAAAAATATGTCACTTAGGCCTTTAGGGAAAACTGGACTGCAATCCTTTTTAAAAAACTGTGTTCCAACAGTAATCGAACCCGCAACCTCAGGGTTGGGAGATAAGCGTCTTACCAACTAGGCCAATAGATGTCGTTAGTACAAAACTTACCTTGCTTCCTTTATTCAAAACGTTATGAATGTATGTTATAAACGAAGGTAACAATTTTTCGACCATTGTTTACCCAAATTGCTTTACTGAATTTTTAGAAGTGATTTTGAAGATGGGACAAAATAAGTTATTTTTATGATGCTAAACGCTTTTTGTTCTACTGCAAAGAAAAAATAGGACACAAACCATAATATACATGTACAGTGTATAGTGACGATACAGTACAGTGTATAGTGATGATACAGTACAGTGTATAGTGACGACACAAACCAAAATATACATGTACAGTGTATAGTTACGATACAGTACAGTGTATAGTGACGACACAAACCAAAATATACATGTACAGTGTATAGTGACGATACAGTACAGTCACTATACAGTGACGAGACAAATCAAAAAATACATATACAGTGTATAGTGACGATACAGTAAGCAATTTTGTGTATTGAATGTAGTTTAAAAAATCCCGTAATCGTGATTTTGTGTATTAAATGTAGTTTAAAAAATCCCGTAATCGTTTAAAAAATCCCGTAGCCGTAATCGTGACACTCGAAGTTTAGTGTCCTCTTTGGAAGTTTTGTGTCGAAGTTTAGTGTATTCTAGTTAAGTGTTTTCTTTGGAAGGTCGATTATCACTGATGACGACCGAATTAAGACTTTAATCGAGAATTAACAGCGTTCTACGGCACGAGAGATTGCCGAGGTACTAAACATATTGAAAACCGCCGTCCGTGAGCAAGTTACAATAAAACATAAAAAATCGTTTGGATTTAACAAAAAAAAAGGCTTTCTGGATAGCCCAATAAATAATCATTTGTGTCGAAGTTTAGTGTCCTCTTTGGAAGTTTTGTGTCGAAGTTTAGTGTATTCTAGTTTAGTGTCTTCTTTGGAAGGTCGATTATCACTGATGACGACCGAATTAAGGCTTTAATCGAGAATTAACAGCGGTGTACGACACGAGAGATTGCTGAGGTACTAAACATATTGAAAACCGCCGTTCGTGAGCAAGTTACAATAAAACATTAAAAAATCGTTTGGATTTAATAAAAAAAAGGCTTTCTGGATAGCCCAATAAATAATAATTTTTCGAAGTTTAGTGTCCTCTTTGGAAGTTTTGTGTCGAAGTTTAGTGTCTTCTAGTTTAGTGTCTTCTTTGGAAGGTCGATTATCACTGATGACGATCGAATTAAGGCTTTTATCGAGAATTAACAACGTTCTACGACACAAGAGATTGCTGAGGTACTCAAGATATTGAAAACCGCCGTTCGTGAGCAAGTTACATTACAATATAAAAAATCGTTTGAATTTAACCAAAAAAAAATTGACTTTCAGGATACCTAAATAAAAAATCATCGGGAATCAAGCTGATAACTCCCCCGTGGAGGATAAGCATTTGACAAACCGAGGCACGGGTTTTAATGATGACGCTGATCAACAATTTATTAAAATAAGTCAGTCTATCTTTCTCAGTTGAAAATTTGGTCACCTCACCCGAATAAATAACACTTTTGTAACATTTGCAGCCTAAGCCCGGTTCTGCGTGAATGTTGCGTGCCAAAAAAGCCGAATATGCTAACGGAACTTGTTTCAAATTTTTGCCGAATTTTATTATTTTCGTCATCGTTAATCAATTGTGAAAAAATATTAAATCGATAGTACTTACATCCGTCCGTAAGAATAGGTTTTGTAATATTTACGGTTTAATATTTATATTTTTATTGTTAAAGTCATAGTTACTTTTTAGTATTATTAATATTATAACTAAATTATTGTCATACGGTTTAAGCGAATAAATGGGTCCAAACGCAAGAATATCAAAACGCGCTCAATATACATGCGCAACTATCGATATCAACCACGTGAGAGCAAACAACAAAGGAAGTTAATGAACGTCGCTCTGCATATGCTCAGCAAATTCAAAATCTTCGACAAGTGCAACAACATCAAGAACTGAAGAGGAATGAGGGCCGCGTTGCGAAGGTCTAATGAAAGCGTGATTTTTAACAAGTGCAACAACAGCAAGAAACATAAAAAAAGTCAACGAGGGTCGTGCTGAAGAAGTACAGCGAAAACGTGACTTTCATCAATGTTCTGAGAGAAGACTTAAAAATAGCCTTCATGACAACTTTGACGAGAACAAAGTTGAAATTCATAATTATGGCTCGATGCATACTGATTTTAGTCATTCTCTCAATTTAGCAAATGGGAGATCTCCTGATAAAATATTCAAATAAGGCTATCAAAAAGAAACTGTTATTTTAAAGATAAAAATGGACCACGAAATTAGTTGACTTCACTTGTGATAAAGTTTTAAAACAATCCGAATTTTCCGGACTGCTAAAATATTTAAACAAGCATTCGTTCTACATTTTTTTGCTATTTTTCAACATATCAGCTTAACTAGTCAATTTTATAACCCATGATTTTTAACGAGTTACGGCTAACACATTTATATTTAAAAAAGCGTTCTAACAACCTTAACAAGCGTTCTAACAACCTTAACTAGCGTTCTAACATCCCTTGGCATTTCAACTTAGGTGGAATTACCTGAATTTCAATTTTAAATAAACGGTTTTTCATCTCTTGAATGGTTCATCTCTCACAGTTGTATATTTAGTTTTCTCATCCATGATACATTTTCAAGAGTAGCCCGATGCACCTATGCAAGACGTATGCGCTGCAACCATCGCCACACCTAAGACCACAATCTAATACCGAACTGTAGATGACCACTCGCTGCTACCATTCTGCGGTCAAATTCCCATAGAGTTTGTAAGGTGTTTTCACTCAATCTCCCAATATTTTTCGTCTTATGTGTGAGGTGTTTTCAATCGATCTCCTAATATTCACCATCTTCCATCCAAATTAATGATGATAATGAAAACCATTAACTACTTTGCCTTGCACACCTTTCCCCACCCTTTTGGTTACGTACATTGACGTAAAGAAGTGAAACTTGGACTTGGTAGAAAATTGATAAAAGTAAGATTTGATGAGCAGGCTGTTAAGTTCTGTTGTCTGGGGAGTATGTTAACGTGTGATGAACGAGTCAAAAACGACATTGAAAGAAGGGTAGCGACAGAAACAAGGCAAACAGAGGACTTAATGTAATATAACATATAATACAACAACTGCGCTATGAGTACATCAAAAGTACCAAAAATGACAATACATAACAGTGTGTCTGTATCAACCTTGACACATGGAAGTGAAGTTAGCTTTGAAATGAAATAAATGATTTAGAACAATTTATTAGATTAATAATATATATTAATAATAATAATACGAAAATTAATATTCGAAACGTAAGCAATAAAAGTGATTTGTATATTTATTGGTTCTTAGGGGATATTCTATTCTAGAAATTAGATTTTTTTGCATATTTTTAAAGTTTTGACCTTTAAGAATATGTTCTCAAAAGGAAATTGAAAAATTCTCAATATTTACGAAGTTATAGCAATAAATGAGGCAGCAATTACGCTGCACCGGAATGACTCGGACAATAATCTCAAAAATTTTAAACGCGTTTTTCTCGAAACTACTTTTTTCGACCTGGTCGACATAAAATCTCAAGTTCTATATAACCGATTGCCTTCAAATTTATTATGAAACTTTGATAGATGTTTCTCTATCATTCGTACCTTGAAAAATTAAAAACGATTTTTTTACAATTTTTCAAAAATTTGAAAAAAAGGGTTACAAAATTAAAATATTTTTCAGACAGCCGCCATTTTGCGATATTTTTTTCTCTTTGGTACCAACTATAACGACATTATTTTTTATCAAGAAACTGTGTATGATTTTTATTTCAAATTTATGAAAGGGCTTCAATCATTAAAGTTCAATCCAACCGATTGCCTTCAAATTTGGTATGAAACTTTGATAAATGTTTTTATATTGTCCCTTCCTTGAAATATTCAAATGTATTTTTCTACAATTTTTAAAAAAAATTTAATATTTGAAAAAAAGGTAAAAATTGGATTTTTTTTCAGACAGCCACCATTTTACAATTTTTTTTGGTACCAACTATAATGACATTATTTTTTATTAAGAAACTGTGTATAATTTTTATTTTAAATTTATGAAAGGGCTTCAATCATGTCGACCAGTTTACCCTTTTTTTATGACAAGATATAACAGCTGATAACATCTTGAATTTAAAATATTTTTTTTCAAAAATTTTTTTGTACGAGTACATTCTCAAATCATCAATAAGCAAACTGTGAAAAAAACTACAGGAAAAATGTTTTTAGTTTTTTTTATTAAGTCTGAAAAAACGCCCGAAATTCACGCCTCTAGAGTAAAATACCGTCCTAACTCAATTACGAGTATATCATATTTAAAAATTTTCAGTTAGTTAGTATATACTCGTACTCATAGTAGCAAGATTTTAACGAAATAATGTACATTGGAAGTGCATCTTATTCAAGTTTGTTGATTACGAGTTTATAAGGTTACAGCCCTCCAACATGAAGTTACAGCCCTCCAACATGAGGTTACAGCCCTCCAACATGAGGTTACAGCCCTCCATCATGAGGTTACAGCCCTCTAACATGAAAAGGTTCCTTGCTCCTGGCATTGACAATACAGAGGTAATCGACGGCATTTAAAAAGGGTTTCCGATAGAAAATTAAAAATATCAGAGCTGCTACTAGTCAAAAGGTAATCAGTTTATACATTATAGCTTATTCATATACCCTCTTACTTATTCAAACCGTTTTTTTATTTTTTATTAAACAAAGTGAATTATTGTACAAACATTTGTCAAGGCTATACCTATATACACATTTATTACTTAACTAATCTTAATTATATGTTATAATTTATGAACTCACTTAATCTTATTTTCCTACATATCATTTATTTTATTTATTCAATCTTAATATATGAGATCTTAGAAATAATTAACACCTACATACTACTTATAACTAGATAACAATTCTTACACTAATTATTTAGCAAAAACAAGTCCACTAGTTCAGGGTACTTGGAAGAAACGTTTGCATCTTAGTGTTATATTTAGTTTTCTTTTTTAAAAATAACTAACTATTTCACCCTGCAATTGTCACTAATCTGCGTAAACTCGGGGTGGCTGGTAGATATTACCGTGTCGAAGTTAATTTACCATTAAAATACTTCAAGAGTTTAAATAAATAATTTAAAAAAATATTCAATATTATTTTCCACTCGTTTTTTGCCTATTTTACAGTTTGGCTCAACTAGCATTGTTAGAATGGAACTAATCGTAGGTAAATGGGCAAAAATCAGTGTAATATTAACCCTTTTAATCCCACGGGGCCGATCTTCGGCCCCAACTGGTTTATTGGGAAAATCCCACGAGGCCGATCATCAGCCTCAAAGTTTTCATGCTGAATATATATTTTTTTAATTTGATAATCATTCACTTTTAAAACAATGCAGTTAAAACTAAATATTAACTGAGATAAAACATAAAATTTAAACTACTGTTTTTTTTTTGCCAAAATATGCTGGGATTAAAAGGGTTAATATATCTTCGTTGTTCTGCGAAAAGTATTTAAGTATATTTTTGCTTAAAATGACTTTTTGATGTCATTTTACTTAAAATTAAAATATCTACACATGGAAAAAACATTTAACATATGTCCTAAAGTTTTATATTGTTTCGCTGTTATGAAAAGATAAAAAATCATAAAACCTGATTTTACATCGCCTTAACCGAAACTTAAATTGCATTTATATCAAAGCTCAATGTTTGGTCTTAAATGCTTTTCGCAGAACAACGACGATATTCTCGTACATAAAAACCTTTTAAAAGGTTTTTAGGTTAAATTCAAAAGTTTGAAAGTTGTCTATAGGTCTAAAGTGCAAATGGACCACAAACAATAAAAATAACAGAGTTATATATTTTAAAACAAAGTGTGTAAGAAATCAAAGATTTTGACTTGATCACTTATCGAGTTATCAGAGAAGTCAGACGTTAAAAAAACCCAGTTGTTTTGATTTCCCGTTATATTGGTGTGTCCCGAATCGAAAGTAGAAAGCATAAACGTATATCTTGTTGATTTATTTGCGCAAAATGGCAACACTATGTGGAAAACTCGTTTAGCATGTATTATTTGTGTTTTTAATATAATAAATTTTTCTTGTCAAACTAAAAAAACACATAAGAAACTATTTTCACCTGCCATACAGAGGCGCATCTTAAGAGGCAATAATTAATGCTATTAGCCCAATAATCAGTTTTTATTTAAATTTTTACTCTTTTGCCCTGTTTATATATTCCAATCTGTAAACTTATATTATCTAAACATTTTTATTCATCAGTATCTTCGCTGGAAAGTACAAATGAACTCAAAAACGCAAATTCTTTTGAAAAATATATTGGCTGTTAACATAAGTTGTGTCCGTTTTTTTTTCAAAATTAAGAGGACACAATAAAAAAAAATTACAACAAATTAGTCAATAATGTATTCTACTTCATTATTTTACAACAAATTAGTCAATAATGTATTCTAATACCAGCAGAAATTATCGAACGTTGATTTTTGTTGTTTTCACTCAAAACATGTGGAACCCAAGCGCCGAACTTCTGGACTTTTCCCATTGATTTAAGATAGTGGTATACTCGTACAATCATGTGACTAAAATTCATCTGCTCAGCCAATTCTACGGTGGTTTGAAGGGGATCTTCATGAATAATATGGTTTAAACGGTCCTCATCGAAGTCCATTGGTCGTCCGGAACGCTCCATGTCTTTCAGGTCAAAATTACCGTCTTTGAAACGCAAAACGCATCGACGAGCTGTTCTTTCATTCACAGCATCTTCACCGTACACTTATCGCAAATATCGCAAGCTTTATTCCCTCGATTGAATGCGAACAAAAGGATATGCCGAAAATGCTCACTTCCGTCTATTTGACATTCCATTTTGAAGGCTTGTAATCAAATAAAATAATATATGTAACGTTAAAGCAAACACAATATCTTGTAGAACAGAAAATTTTCTTTCAAATGACGTATAACCTTTACCATTTTGTTTTACTTTTGGTGCTCATTTTTAAATTTGGGAAAAAACGGACACAACTTATGTTAACACCTAATACATCGATCGATCGGTATCGCCCCATCTAAGATCCGTGGAAGTATTGCCGCTGATAAAGAAAGAACAAAACAAGTCCAGCATCCAACACATCCCTTATATATAATAGTAACCACTAATATCAAGATTGAAATCCAGAAATAGTTTCATGAAGAGAGCGCAAGAACTGACGATCTCAACGGATAAAGCGCGTTTTCTGAAGTGGTACAAAAATGCACCTGACGACTTGATTGAGCTCTCGAAAAAGATTCCACCTAGAAACATTGGCCTACTTGGAGACCACTGAATAGTCTTTAAGCAGGGGTGAATAGATGTAAGGTGAATATATAAATATGAGGTTTCTTAAACGAAAGTAGCACTGAATATGATTGTCAAAACTTGTAGACGATTCCAAACATCGGAACAACGTGCTCTGAGCAGAAGCTGATTGATGCGAATCGCAGGGCGCTAAAATAGCTGTTCCCTCCTGCTAAAAATACATAGCATAATTGATGTTTTGAATACGAAAATGAATGAGAAAAATTTCCGTGTTATTCGAAATATTCCTGATAAAAATACTCTTAAAAGTGTATCATATATTTCGCTCTATGTACCAAATGGTTCTTTCCTACGTGTTGCAGTTTTACATTAATTTAAATATGTAATCAGAATTAGAGAAAGATCTCAAAATGAATATTGCAAAATCCATAGAAATGGTGATAGAAAAAGGTCATTTGATATATGGGTGAATAATGAAGGATTAAATCAAAGTAGTACTGTATTTTGGGTAGTACTGTATTTTGGGTAGTACTGTATTTTGGGTAGTACCGTATTTTGGGTAGTACTGTATTTACTCATAAGAATTACGAGCGATACCGAACGGAAACAAAATCAATGGGCCACTAAATCATAGAACCAGAAGGCATTGAACTGATTGAATGTTAGAAATAGACGCCAAATTCACATACTGTCTCTATTGTATAATATCCTTAACTGTCCCGCCGCACCCTCTTCTTATCTCGCCGAAAATTTTCAGCGTCTTTCCAATCATAGATTAGCGCTACGCTCAAACATAGATTGTTTATTGGCCTTCCCAGAGTTCACCGCTCCTCTTTCTTTACGTCGTCCTTTACTGCGCATGCAGTGAGACTCTGGAATCAGTTACTAACCAATATAAGATTCGCTCCGTCCTTGGCATGCTTTAAGAAGCGACTGAAAAACCTCTTAATTTCTAGTCAGTAAAATAACGTGTTTCATTCCTGATTTTTCTTTTCCTTTCCTCTCCACCATCCCTTCCTTTGCTTTTGATTGATGATATTGCACTTTATATGAAAAATAATCTTTAGGGGTAATATCTAATGCTTTAGAAGTAATGTCCACGCATACCCTTTAGGAGTAATATCCACGCATACCCTTTAGGAGTAATATCTAACGCTTTAGAAGTAATATCCACGCATACCCTTTAGGAGTAATATCTAACGCTTTAGAAGTAATATCCACGCATACCCTTTAGAAGTAATATCTAACGCTTTAGGAGTAATATTCACGCATACCCTTTAGGAGTAATATCTAACGCTTCTGGAGTAATATCCACGCATAACCCTTTAGGTGTGGGATTTAAATGTGGGATAAAACAATGAGTACAATTCACACTCTTTGGAATAAAAAAGTCGTAGAAATCTCTTTTGGACTCGCTCAAATACCATACATACATATGGGATAAGTATTTGAAATTTTGGGATAAGTATTTGAAATCATTCTGGATAAGTATTTGAAATTTTATGCGTGTGTGCATTATATTTATAATTGTATCAACTACGTGTTTATTGCTATTTTTGTATTATAATTTATGTGTACAAGACTATGGGCTAAAACACCCAATGTCCTCGCGGCTGGGCTCGCCCTCTATTAGTGAGACTGTATGTCGACTGGAAGATATTTCAACTAAATATTTATCTTCCTTTTGGTTTTTTTCTTTCAGATTCTTGCATCTGTAATTAGCAGTGTTTGTGCTGTCAGTATATCACCTACTGTGTTGAGTGTATTCAATTCTGCTCTAAAGGCGTCCTCAAGCACAGTGGCCAATTCCATTGGGAAGCAACCATACCAGAAGTCAACACCGGCCTCCACCGTGAGCACCACCTTAAACCAACCAAGGATGAGTACAAACTGGGCCACCTGCACAAGCTTCTCTCTTATTTTTTTTCTTTCTTTTCCAATCCCTTTAAATATTATACGTGTAAATTCATAAATTCGATGTGTATACTATTTTGCTAATAATAAATATTTATTTATTTATCTATCAACATCGGTTAATAAAATAATTCGTAGTGGTGTTATTTAACATATAATCATTTTTTTAAAGTAAATAAATAAACAAAATCGATATGGATGAAATATAGGGTGGTTGCTTGAATATACTCTTAAACGCAATTATATTTGTCCTACCGTGTGAACAATCATAATATAAATAGGCCAAAGCTCGTACGACGGTTGTCGCCAAAGAAAGAATACGAGAATTGAATTTTGAATACAAGAGAGCGAGAGAGGAATACTTGGATTCTCTCCGAAAGTAATTCGAAATTTGAATCTCGGTGGATCCGTGATACTGAACGAATTTTAAATACCTAGCTAACAATTTTTGAACCAGTGTAAAAGGGGACGATGTATAAATGATATACTCATATATGAACAAATTTTACATTTATGAATATATATTTTCATAAATGTAGAATTTGTTTTACTTCCGTGAATATTTCACGGGTTGCAACTAGTTATTATAATTCTAGAGCAGAACCTGCCCGTATTTCTACGGCACTGTTACCATGTAGTAAAACTATACTAAGATAGGCATATATTATATGCTATATCATCATCAGCACTCGGAATAGATTTATTAAATAAATCCTTGTTATTTTTACAGAATAATCATTTTGGTAAACCTGTTATATTAAAAACTATATTTTGTTATTTGCAATAAATACCCATAGACAATACAGGGTTGTCAAAAGAAGAATAAACATTAATTTATATATCGTAGGGTTTCTGTCAGAAATGAATACGTGCAAAATAAAAAATATATAAATCGTTTTTGGTCGTCGTTGTTGCTGGGATCAAGGATCCGCTCGCATGCGGGATCTCTTGGATTTATAATTTGGTAGAAATAAGCCTTTATTTCGGTCATGATTACTGGATTTTTAATATCATACAGTTCACTTATCGTATCTTCGTTTCCTTCGCCTTATTCCATCCATTTAATGTTAGCTGCTTGAATATTTTCTCTTCAGCTCTCCTGATCTCGCCATTCATGGGATAATCCGAGTCTCATTATTTCTTCCTCCTCTTTTTTATGTAAGCTCTTCTTAGATCTTTCTCTGTGTGTATTTGGGGTTTCCCAATTCGTGACTGTCTTTAGCGTATACTTACCATTTCACGTGCTCATACCAGCGTAGTCTTGCTTCCCGAACTTTATTTCCTTTGGCGTCACTTTGTTTCACGAATTTGTTCATTTCAGATCTTGTCCAATCTAATAACGCCCAGTGACAACCATACACATCTCCGCGACATGAAACAATTGTGCGTCTTTTTTTTAGACGTCAATTGGTAGCCTTCTATCGCACATAGCCCCCGTTATTTCTCTCCATTTGTTACAATCAATTTGTATTCTGTGTTTACGTCCTGGAGCACCTCCCCATCTTTTGTAAGGATTGAGCTAAGATATTTAAATTAATTTGTCCTTAGTAGGTTCTCGAGTCGGAGTTTGGTTGTTCCAATGTCCAGTTTCGGCTCTGTTTATTTTTAATAGATTTTTTATCCAACATTAGTCTCTATTTTTCCAATTTTTCTTGGATTATTTCAATATTCTCATTACATAAAACAATATCGTCCACAAACATGTTCTCGAAATCCAAAGTCATAGTGATTGAAAATGTGAAAGGAGATATGAATACGAGAAACGAAGGAACGATGAAGGATTAAAACAAGGGAAATAATTATATTTTTCGGATGGTATTTTCTCAGATATTAAAAGATTTACAAGAGTACGAGTAGCGATAGAAAATAAAGTCAATAAAGCACTAAAACAAACTAATTCAAACCAAAGAACGGTAAAATCTGTTAAGGTGATGATTCACAGTAGCATTTTTTGTCAGTAATCGGTCAATTATCACATTGTAGTGAACTGCACACTTTCACATTTGCAATTTGGTTTGGATTAGGAGTCTCGTGCAAGGATACCACTTGCTATTTTTAACGATATGTGGCGGATTCGAAAGAGAAATACGTATTCTTAATTTCTCTCGATATTTCAGGTGCCTTCGAATGGGTGGTGGCCTATGATTTTAACTAATGAGTGAGAATCGAAGAAAAGGCTTACCATCATCCCACAAAATTCCTGCGGCATACTATAGAAGTGGTCACTAGCACGTATTGCAAGAATCTCCTTTTACAGTGTGCTTTACAGCTAGGTGTTGGTCCACAAAAGCTGGTTTTCAGTTATCCAATGTATGCTGATCGGTGGGCGCTTTTGACTATCATCAAGGCTTATAGGACATGCTCAGCTGAATCATTCTCGCTCTTAACGCGGCTCGCTCCGTTGTATCGGCGTTGCACAGTGATTATCTATCTCGGTAATGAAAGACCTGCGAGGATAGGTGACATTTGAGGCTTTTCTTTTTTTCGTTCTTGCTGACAGTTAACCTGAGGTGGTATATGTGGGTTTACTTTTTATTTTGTTTTCTGCCATACGTTTTTGTTTTTTTATCTATTTTTTAATCTAGATATGCGGGGGTGTGGGATGGAAGCCCCCCAATACCCTTGCGGTCGGACTCGCCCTACATTGGTGGGGTGTATCTCGGCCGAGGGAATGTTTGTGGGATGAGCCCGGACCTTTTAATGTCTTCTCTCTTGAATGTATTTTTTTTGTCATCTATTTATTTTCTGTGTTTTTTTTTATCTTCTTGTTCTACGTGTTCAAGGGTGTGGGTTGAAAAACATCTGATGTCCCCGTGGCTGGGCTCGCCCTATATTGGTGGGGTGTATCTTGACCGAGGGGTGTTATTAGATGAGCCCAGACCTTTTGATAGCTTCTGTTTTTTAATGTATTCTCTTTTTAATGTGTTCTTGAAATGTGTCTAAATGTATTATGTACATACTATGTTGCTACCCCTTATCAAGGATGACTTCTTCTAGATTCTTAAAGTCTGTCTAGAGGCTCAGTTATCAACTTGGCAACATCGATGGCCATCATCGCTCGTGGGAAAACAGAGATTTTTATTTTTCCTTGCATCAGGATTTGCCTCGGCTCCCAGTGGTTGTGTATCCAAGCTATTGTACTACCCGATTTCTCGCTGGCCATGGTTTTTTTTACCATATTTGACACACATACACGATATATAACTGCATTTTTATCATGAACCATACATATATTTTTTTGGTTTCTGTCGATTTTTTCTCTTTGCGAGAAAAAATCATCAAGTATCGAAAAAAAAACAAAACACTTAATTTTTTCATCTTCAAAATGACTAATAAACGGCTTAAAAAAATAAGTAAACCTTGGCTCAAAAACCGCGATAAACTGTTACATTTTACAACAATATACAATTTAAATGAAGTAAGCATCGAAAAATTTGTCCTGACGACATCTATCAGAAAAATACGAAACTACTTTATTTATTCACATGGCAACCTTCAACACATATAATTGATGATTTAGTCACATTAAAGAGCGGGACTGGGAGACAATATTGTCCTCCTTGTCATTAATAAAACCTTCGAAATTTAGAGCCACTGTATTAGGTATTAATAGCCCGTAATGCAAATGGATGGAGAAACATTACCAAATTGTGACTCCTTTAAGTATCTTGAGTCACTAACCCATAGCGATGGAGGATGTGCAGCAGATGTAACACATAGAATTAGTGTGGGATGGATGAAGTTTAGATCAATGACGGGAGTTCTATGTGATCCGAAAATGCCAGTAAAGTTAAAAGGAAAAGTATACCAAACGATTCTCAGACCCGCACTCCTCTATGGCTTCGAATGCTGGACGATGTATAACTCTTACTCTAGGCAACTGGAAACTGCTGAAATGCGCATGCTAAGATGGTCAGGTGGTGGGTCCCTGAGAAACAAAATAAAAAGCTCACGCATTCGTGGAAGCCTAGGTATTACAGACATCAACAGCAAGATGGAGGAGAGGCGATTGAGATGGTATGGGCACGTTGGACACAGAGCACCCGATCACATTGTGAACCAGGCAATCTCCATAAATCTTCCTCGAATAACAACCAGAGGAAGACCAAAGAATTCATGGGTGGTGCAAAAAGATAACCTGATGCAGAGGCACGGCCTGGGGGACGTAGTCCGGGACAGAAGAGCATACAACCTGAGGACGAGGAGAGCTGACCCCAACAGTCTTCACAGACAGTGAATTGGGATGGAGCCAGGGAGAATGATTAGGTATTAAATTTGCAATTAGTCATTAAAAGCAATACTGCTGCATTAAAAACCCAAAAACTGAGAACAAGGTAAATGGAGTCCTTAATGTACTCGAAATATACAACAACCGTGTAATATTAGCGGTAGTAAAAATGATATTACATAATAGTGTTATGGTGCTCACCTTTACAAATGAAGGTGAAGATTGGACTTGGCAGAAGAAGGATGAAAGTAGTATTAATGATGTAGAAAAGCGTGCACTAAGGATAATTTTTAGTGTCAATGTATGAAAGAAGGTGGGATGAAGACATCAGAAATGAATGGATTCATAAAATGGATGTTTAAGTAAGATAAAGAAAGTAGCTTTAAGATGGTTTGGACATGTGGAGAGAATGAATGACGAAAGAAAGACTAAGCGAGTATACAAGTCAAATGTACAAGGCGTGCTTGGAAGAGGTAGACCGAGACAAACGTGACTGGATCGATTGAATTAGATTTAGAAAGAAGGTAAAGTGAGAAGTATGAATAATATAAGATTGTGCATGACGAGATGTATATGAAAGTAGAGGAGGCGAAAGTTGTGTGTTTGAATAGAAAAGTTTGGATATCTGTTCTCTCTGCCCAACCTGCGATGAATCGAGATTATCTCGAAATGAATCGAGAAGACTGACCACAATTAACCTCGCGACTGTGCACAGTTACAACAGGACCTAGACTCCCTAGTCTCCTGGAGTGAGCAAAATCATCTTCTGTTCAACATTAATAAATGTGTCTGTGTATCTTACAGTCGATCGTTTTCACCAATCCACCATCAGTATACTATACAGGGAGTGGCACTAAACAGAGTTTCTGAATTCAAGGATTTGGGCGTAACCTTCGATGTCGGACTCACGTTCGTTAACCATGTCTCACGTTTGATATCGGGCTGTTACAAACTACTCGGTTTTGTAATGAGAATATCAAGAGAATTTAACAGCACCAATATCCTCCGAAACTTATATAATTATGTTGTTTATAGTTAAGGCATTAACGTTGTGGAGGTTTAAAGACATTGTAATTTATTTTTAACAAACACTGTTTATTCCACTTTTTTTTTATTTTTTATGACGGTATAACCCTACCGGTTTCAAGGCTTTCACCTCATCTTCAGGGGAGTACAAACAAGACTAAATGCTGAAAAAAAAAAAAAAAAAAAAGTGGAATAAACAGTGTTTGTTAAAAATAAATTACAAAATAATATAATTATCTAATTAGAACCAAATTAGAATATGCATCCACGGTTTGGGCTCCTCATCAGCTCAAATATAAAAAAATATAGAACAAATACAAAAAAAAATCCTCAGATATCTATGGTACAGAACAAAGGGCGATTACCCAAAATATGCTCACCATGCCGAACTTCTCACGGTGTGTAACTATAGAAGCCTCGAAACAAGAAGGCAAGAATCCATTGTGATATTCCTAATAAAGGTTTTCCAAGGTTCCTTTAACTGTCCCGCGATTCTAGGAGCACTAAGTTTATATGTACCCAATAAATATAGCCGTGCAAGGAATCACCCTCTCTTCTACATACCAATTTACAGGACGAATATCATGGCTAAACACTCAGTCACGCGTGGTATAGAGATATTGAACCAACTGAATGACACGGTTGATATATTCTCAGTACCCTCTAGCAGTATGAGAAGAATCCTGGCTGATATTATTCCTAACGAATAAGCTAATGCTAGAAGCAAACCCTCTTTGTGTAACAGGAGAAATTCGTGCAAAGTGGATAAAATAATTTTTTTTTTTAAATTGGCAGCCCTGGTCAACATTTTGTTATTTTATCTATGCATATAGTTTCCAGAATGGTAAATCTGCTCGTAAGTTCACTAGCCTAACATTCGAGCAACCTTTTGCTTTCACGCTGAACAATCACAAAAAATCTTTCTTCGCTGCATTTAATTTAGTAAAAATGCTCGGGGAACTTAGGTATAGTATTTTTTCAATCCATGACACGCACTTTTTTTTACTTAAAATTGGGGTTCATCTTATGGTCCGAAGGTAGATGATACGTACTTGATAATAGGTCCCTGCAAAGAATAATTTAAACTACCAAAATAAATACGTATTATGCACGCATTTTTTTCACCTGTGCATGTATTTAATATTAATATCCACGAATTATATTGTATATTTACTCATTTTACTAACTACAGTGAAACCTCAATTCTCGAACGTCTCTCATCTTGAACATAGTGTTTTTAAATCGGTTCTCGAATATACATTTTCAATAACAATGCCACGTTTCACATGTGGATACATTTTTTTGCATCTGTATTGGAGCCGGAGTCATAAAATTATAAAATTTCTGGAGCTGGAGTTGGATTTTTTTACCGATTCCACAACCTTGCTTCAAAGTCCCTCATTTCAAAGTGCAAGAAAAGTAGTTGCGCATGGATATTCATTTTATAGAACGTTCACTAGCGAATGTGGACAAATACCCCTTTAGTATACATTCACAGATAACTTACGTAAATATGTACATTCAATAATAACAAAAATAGTTAACGTTTACTATACTAGAGAAAATGTAGCATGGCCCCTGTGGCAGTTCACAAATTTGCCCCAATACAACCTTGTAATGACGTTCAGTAATTTTAATTAGTTTATCAACTTTAATATAAGCCTCGATTCTAATAAATAGCAAGTCATTTAGGTAAATACATTACATAAAACTAACAATAATGACAAATTAATACATCTTGTTACAAATTAGCAAAAATATGTCAGTTTGTTAAAATCAAATAATATTTGGCGACCTTTGTCAAAAGTCACTACTTAAATCTGTATTGGCTAGGGATGGAGTATACAATAATTAGATTTTCGATTTTTTAATACCTAAAATTAAATGTTCGTAATTAGTATTAATTCATAGTGGATCTTGGCCTATTTAAAGATAGATACAAATCATACAATACATTAGAAATTCAGTATAATGAAAATTAGGAATTAAAACGTCAGTTTAGAGAAAAACAATTTTTCGATTTATAAAAAAACGATTCGATTTGTAAAAAAAAAAAACAATTATACCCCATCCCTTTGTGACATGACATTTCAAACGTCACATGGACCATCCTATATTTTCTTGAGTATAATCATCCATTTTCACTGCAATCGCGGGACAGTTAAAGCAACCTTGATAAACCCTTAGTAGGAATATCGCAATGGATGCCTTTTTGTTTCAAGGCTTCTATAGTTACACACCAGGAGAATTTCGACATGATGAGCATATTTTGGGTAATATCCCTTTGTTCTGTACCATAGATATCTGAGGATTTTATTTGTATTTGTTCTATATTGTTTTTTATATTTGAGCTGATGAGGAGCCCAAACTGTAGATGCATATTCTAATTTGGTTCTTATTAGATAATTATATAAATTTCGAAGGATATCGGTACTGTTAAATTCTCTTGATATCTTCATTATAAAACCGAGTAGTTTGTAACAGTCTGATATCAAACCCGAGACATGGTTAACGAATGCGAGTCTGACATCAAAGGTTACGCCCAAATCTTTGAATTCAGAAACTGTTTAATGCTACTCCCTGTATAATATACTGATGGTGGATTGGCGAAAACGATCGACTATAGATACACAGACACATTTATTAATGTTGAACAGAAGATGATTTTGCTCACTCCAGGAAACTAGAGAGTCTAGGTCCTGTTGTAACTGTGCACAGTCGTGAAGTGAATTAATATTTTTGAAAATCAATTCATCAACAAACAATAAACATGTTTAGTGACTTATGGAATTTTGAATATCGTCTTAATATGAGGAATAGCAGGGGACCTAAATTAGATCCTTGTGGTATACCAGATCTTGCGATAAATTCCACAGAAGACTTGTTCCGGATTGTTACGTATTGAGATCTTTCTTTTAGTTAAGATGCAAATAATCCAATTAGATTATTGCTGAAGCCAAGGTTATGCATTTTCTTAAGTAATATATCGTGATCAACTTTGCCGAAAGCTTTCTGGAAGTCTGTATATATTACGTCCATTTGGGAAAGTTCGGCTAAATTTGACCCAAGCTGCTGTGTGAGAGAGTTGCAGTGAAATTATTTTCAAGTTAAATGAGCGACATTGAACTGAACTGAAATGGCACCATAATATTATTTTCTTCGTAGAATAAATTATTATTTTTCGCAACTTGTGTGTAGACTTGCAATATTGGCACAAAGTGCACTTTGACAAATAGCTTTCCTCGTGTCAGTGAGACTCGATATATTACATAACAGTTGATCACGGCGCGCGAGGAATCGAAAGGGACAGAGCAAAGCCTAACATATATGCGACGAACTCTGTGGCCTAGTTGGTAAGATACCTGTATTCCGACCCGGAGGTTGCGGATTCGATTCCCGCTGGAGCCCAGGTTTAAAAAAATAAGCTTTTCAGTCTGATTTTCATTCAAGGCCTTATAAACATATTTCTACACGTACTGTATACAAAATAAGTGTTACATATTATTCGATTTAAGGGAATAAAATCTAAAAAAGATCGATTACGGGGCATATCCAGAAACTAAGTGTACTGAATTTTTGTAGGCTACAATTTTTTTTATTTAAACAAAAAAAATACGTGGTTACCGTAGTACATATGTAAGCTATTTTTCGACATAGTCGCCATTCCTCTCAATGCAGGTGGTGAAGCGGGGTATCAACTTTTTGATGCCTTCCTCAAAGTAGTTTCCCGCCAACTCCTCCGTCCACTTCTCCACCTCCTCATTTACCTCCTCGTCGGTTGAAAACCTTTTCCCACCCATGTGCAGCTTCAAGGAGGTAAAGAGATAGTAATCTGAAGGTGCTAGGTCAGGGGAATGCGCGGGATGGTTCAGGACATCCCATTTAAACGAGGCGAGCAGTTCCTTCGTGGCGTTAGGATTGCGGAGGGCGATTCAGAACAAGAGGAGAGGCATGCTGACAAAGGGAGTCTTCCTGCTGCACGACAATGCCAGACCACTCCATAGACGCCGCTATAAGTGGTCTGGCATTGTCGTGCAGCAGGAAGACTCCCTTTGTCTGCATGCCTCTCCTCTTGTTCTGAATCGCCCTCCGCAATTTTTTTAGGGTCTCACAGTATCTTGCAGAGTTGATGGTCTCCCCTTGAGGCATATATTCGATTAAAATTATGCCTTGACAGTCCCAAAACACGGATGCCATGATTTTCTTGGCTGAAATTGTGGTTTTGAACTTTTTGGCGGAGGGTGAAGAGGTGTGACGCCACTGTTGAGACTGCCTTTTGGTTTCAGGCGTGTAGTGTGCAACCCAAGTTTCATCTCCAGTAACGATGGAGCAGAGAAATTCATCTCCATGGAGTTTGCAGCGCCTCAAAAACTCTTGCCTTTTTACAAAATTGCGCACTTGGCGGGAGATTGGTTTGACATTTTTCACGAAACGTGTTGTCGCGTCGACACTTCTCAACGTACTGACCTCGAACCGGTCTCGTTGCGGAGGGGAAGGGTCAGGCTACACGGAAGTGTAGCCAACATGTCGAAAATAAAATCCATCCGGTCGTGAGAGCCTCAGTACACTTACTTTCTGGATACGCCTCGTATTTGATCTCACCATGACAGAGTATTATTCACTAACACTCCTAGCTTTTTTACGAGTAACTAATTTATTTTAAAGATATACGAGTACAAACAGTTATTTATTTATTATGAAGATGAAGTGACAATGGGCAGGACACGTAGCCAGAATGTCAGACTCCCGATGGACATCCGAAATAATCCAATGGTACCCAAGAGACATAAAGAGGCCTAGAAGAAGACAGAAGGTACGGTAGATAGATGAAATCTGGCAGCATCACATGGCACCAACGAGCAAAAAACTATTTGGAGTCAACTTGGGGAGAACTCCATCCAGCAGTGGATAGACTCTGGTTGACAATGATGATGATTTATTTATTGGCAAAATAAAGAATATTGAAGCATCCTTAACGAGATAGTAAAAAAATTATCTTATACAGTTAATTTAATATAAATAAAATAATAAAAACATTCTATGGGAGATTTTATTGGACACCTTAGAAAAGAAAAATATACTTTAAGATAAAACTGAATAATTAGTCTCACAGGTAAGACCTAAGATTGAAGAGATACTGGAGAAGAACCCTCCTGAACACAACATCATCTACATTTAAAATATTCACAAAACTCATCATCATCCAATTGTTGCATTCTCACCATTGATGAATTACATGCAACTATCATTAGCACATTGAGTCGTGACAGGTTTCAAGTGTTTCTAGGAGGAGTGTGGAAACGAATTATAGTCAATTTATTGGGGCTATCAACGATATTGTTATTATTGTAAAAACCTTATGCATAAATACCAAATTTCATATCATTCATCTTTCAGAGAGTTTAAGAAGGTGGGTGTAATTCAATAAGAGATCATAATTAAAAAAACAAATTTAAAAAATAATGGGTGACTATGCGTGTTCTGATTCTGCTACTTATTGTATCCAAAAATAATAATTGATTGCGTGTTCTGATTCGGCTACTTATTGTATTAAAAAATAATGGGTAACTGTGCGTGTTCTGGTTCTGTTACTTAGTGTCTCCAAAAAAATAATGGGTGACTGTGTGTGTTCTGATTCTGCAACGTATTATATCCAAAAAAATAATAGGTGATTGTGCGTATTCTGATTCTGCTACTTGTTGTATAAAAAAATGGGGAACTGTGCGTGTTCTCATTCTGATACTTGTTGTATTAAAAAAAATGGGGATACTTTGCGTGTTCTGATTCTGCTGCTACTTGTTGTATTAAAAAAATGGGGGACTGTGCGTGTTCTGATTCTGCTGCTACTTGTTGTATTAAAAAAAATGGGTGACTGTGCGTGTTCTGATTCTGCTACTTGTTGTATTAAAAAAAAAGGTGACTGTGCGTGTTCTGATTCTGCTGCTACTTGTATTAAAAAAAAATGGGTGGATGTGCGTGTTCTGATTCTGATACTTGTATTTAAAAAATGGGTGACTGTGCGTGTTCTAATTCAGCTACTTGTTATATTTAAAAAAATGGGTGACTGCGTGTTCTGATTCTGCTGCTACTTGTTGTATTAAAAAAAAAGGGTGACTGTGCCTGTTCTGATTCTGCTGCTACTTGTTGTATAAAAACCCTATCCCAGAATGTAATATTCTTATCAAATCAAACAATAAACCTAATAAAACGTTTTTGGTTGACACAAACATTACTGAAAACCCTTTTTGGCTAAAGAATGAAATGATTGCAATGGTTTGTTTTGAAACTAATTAACTATATTGATCTTGTGTGATTGGGTGAAGATAGTGTTGCAGTATTAAAGTCTCAGAAGGCGTTTAAAAGCTGGTGGTTTCAAAATTTTCAGGATGTTCGGCTCCTTTTAAATTTTTAAGTTAGTTTTAATTCACAGATTGTTAAATTGAGCAAAGGTAAAGTTAGCGATGTATTGAATACAGTTTGATAATGCTTTTGTCAAGTGAGGCAGGTCTGTCACTTTAATTCAAGTTTATTGTGTAGATTTTTTTTACATTTTAGTGGTAAATCATCTTTTTAATTGTTTAAATGATTAAGGTAGTTAGGCGTCCGGTTAGGTGAGGGTTGGAACGGATTATTATTATATAAAAGGGGTGGGGGGGGCTACAAGAACTGCACTTTTAAATTTGCCGCCACACAACACATAATATTTATAAAGGATATACGTCATGTACATGATGTTTCCATCATTTTTATAATAAATTTAAATAATTTATAAGCGTTCTCCAATCATGATTAATTTATAGGTTATGTAGATGACGTATATCCATTATAAATATTATACGTTTGACAGCTAAAAAATGGTGGCCAATTTAAAATTGTAGCTTTTGTTGTGTCACTCCATAGTCGTGTCCAATTAGGTGAGGGTTGGAATTGATAGGATATTTAGGCGTCTAGTTAGATGTAGAATCAAATAATATAGACCTTAAACTGAGAATACTCCTCATCAAGACCTATGTATGGAGTATCTTGATGTACGGCTGCGAGACATGGTGCCTATCCGAAAGAGATAGACGAAGACTAGAAGCTTTTGAGATGTGGTCCTATAGAAGACTATTAGGAATTTCCTGGAGAGACCGCATCACAAATGAAGAGGTTCTCCAACGAATCGAAGGAGGAAGGCACCTGCTCAGGATCCTGTCCGAAAGGCGTGCAAGATGGATCGGGCATATAATACGACAAGAGGGCCTCTTGCATGCCATAATGGAGGGCATGACCGAGGGGACAAACTCTAGGGGACGCCCACGCCGAGAGTACCTGGAGGACCTGTTGGTGGACGTGCGCTGCTCAACATACACAGACTTAAAAAGAGCCGCACAGGACAGGGGGGAATGGAGGAGAAGAGTTCAAATTGCTGCAAACCAGTCTTAGGACTGTAACCACGGAAGGAAGTTAGATGACTGTTGGAATGGATTATATTGTTAATAGGTGTCGTCCGGTGAGGTAACTGTTGGAATGCATTAAATAGTTTGACATGTTCACGGCCATTATTGAAGAATATTAAATAGTTAGGTGTCCGATTAGGTGACGGTTGTCCCTTTTTACAAATTGTTCAATTTAAAATTTGAAAGCATTACCACGTAGACCGTAGACATTGCCATAAACCGGAAAGATCGTAAAATGGTTATGTAAACGGGAAACGAATCCGCCGAAACAGGTTTTGTTGATTTGGAGAACCGGTTCTGAATGTAACGGGGCATGCTACAACCTATAACCGCATGTGGTGCTCGCGGAACGGAGATAGTGTGATGGTATGAAGTGGAAAGAGAAGGCCTACATTTTGCCGTGTTGGACGCGATATAGATATACGGATATGCATTATGTATTAAATTACGCAAGTATTAGGTAGTCCGGAAAGTAATTTCGTATTTTTAGGTCAAATTCGCACGCAAAATTACGCTGAATGCTGCTCGTTGACCGTGATTTTTAATATTTTCAGTATTTCAGAAATCTCTCGTTATTCTCGATGAAAGGGATTCCAGTCTGGTTAACACTTAGGGCATATAAAAACATATTTCTGGTTGGTTGGAAGAGATTGCCACATGGCAATAAAACTCGCCAGGTTAAAAAAAAAAAAAGCTTTGATTTGATCGTCGTCAGTGGTAATCGACTTTCCAAAAGGGGACACCATCTTTGAGTGTCGTATATCCATCAGCGGCGGCTGGTCTGGAGGTGCGTTGGTGCGCTGAACCGGAGAAATAATTCGCAATAATTAAGTTATATATTCGCAAACATGACTTCCAAAAATATTAAATATGTATAATAATACTGACAATTAGTAGGAGTATTTTTATTTATCATAAGTGAAAATTAAAAAAAATTGAAAGTAAAATTTAAAAAAATATTCCTTTCAAATTAACCGGCCAAGTTTGTCAATACTACTGGAGCGATCTCCAATAAGCACCGGACTTCTTCTCTTCTCCCTGGCTCCATCCCAACTCACTGTCTGCGAAGACTATTGGGGTCAGCTCTCCTCGTCCTCAGGTTGTATGCTCTTCTGTCCCGGACTACGTCCCCCAGGCCGTGCCTCTGCATCAGGTTATCTTTTTGAACCACCCATGAATTCTTTAGTCTTCCTCTGGTTGTTATTCGAGGAAGATCAATGGAGATTGCCTGGTTCACAATGCGATCGGGTGCTCTGCGTCCAACGTGCCCATACCATCTCAATCACCTCTCCTCCATCTTGCTGTTGATGTCTGTAACACTTAAGCTTCCACGAATGCGTGAGCTTTTTATTTTGTCTCTTAGGGGCACACCAGCTGACCATCTTAGCATGCGCATTTCAGCAGTTTCTAGTTGCCTAGAGTAAGAGTTATACATTGTCCAGCATTCGGAGCCATAGAGGAGTGCGGGTCTGACAATCGTTTGGTATACTTTTTCTTTTAACTTTACTGGCATTTTCGGATCACATAGAACTCCCATCATTGATCTAAACTTCATCCATCCCACACTAATTCTATGTGTTACATCTGCTGCACATCCTCCATCGCTATGGATGAGTGACCCAATACGCACCAGATGCAAACTTAAATTCATATAGCGCAGACAGAGACATACAGCAAACTGTGAGACAGCGATATTTCATATTTGCTCAGCGTCTCGAGGTGCGTTGGTGCTCAGCGCACCTCGGGACCAGCCGCCGCTGATATCCATTATGGAATTTTTAAATCACATTTTACAAACACGATCGCTTTTTGCATTGTCGCCATACACTGTATTATTATACATATATTATATATTGATTTTTGTCGCATTTTTTCCTCCTTACGATAGTAAAAAAGCATCAAACACCGAAAAAACTTATTTTGTTTCATCTATAATTGAGACAAAAAAAAAACTCAAGTAATTTTAGTAAACAATAGTCGAAAAAATGCGCTAAACTATTATCTTTCTTATCTAAACTATTATTTTTCATAATAATATACATTCAGCACATTTGGAATGAAGCAGCAATGAAACATTTGTCCTTACGACATCTATCCAAGAAATACGAAACTACTTTCAGGATAACATATCGTGGGCTCAAAACTATAACTAGGTAACTCAAAATTCTTTATTCTAAGAAAATGGCGTTCTTAGTTTCGAGGTCCTTTTGTCTGGTAACTCCTCTTTAATGATGAGGTATCGCGCTAATATGTTTTTATGAAACTAATAAAGGAGGTTTCAATAGATCGTAAGATGTAAGTTATATGAACTTCAGATATCTACTTTAAGCATTCTTTTGTTTCCACGTTAACGACTTACCTAATTACGAAAATGCTAAATAACTCAGTTTAGAAATAATATTTTAAGATACCTATTTATAGCTTTTGAAACCCCTTCGATGGGCAATCCATTGTTGTAAATAACTTAAAACCGCCAAATTTTGGTTACCTAGTTTTAGTATTGAGCCCACGATATGTCATTATTCTCAATAGGCGATAATATTTCAATGGATGAACACTGAATTCTTTTTTATGTTATTCATATGTTTGCATAAATTTTTTACATAAGAAAACCAGTCTAACACATCGATCAGTAAGTTCCGGAACAAAGCAACAGATGGCGTCTCTTATAACAAATTCATACCATTGTCAGTTAGTACCAGCCTTTAGAAGTTACGTGTCAAACTTTCATGACATTCCGACATTGTGTCATTGAGTTACAGTGGTTTTAGTGACGCTACTTTTGCTATTTTCAAAACAATGGAAAAGTCGAATTTCGTGTGTTGATGAAACATTGCTTTTTAATGGGAGAAAATACCGTTCAAACTCAGCGATGGCTTGAAAAGTGTTATCCGGGCTCTGCTCCGTCGAAAACATCCATTTGTCAGTGGTATGCTGATTTCAAACGCAGTCGTACAGACACAAATTATGCTGAACGCTCTGCAACAGAAACAACAACGCATCGATGATTCAGAGCGCTGTTTGGCACTGTTTACGCGAAAGAAACAGGAGTTTTTGTGTCGGTATGTGACAATAGATGAAACTTGGATCCACCACTATACTCCGGAATCAAATCGGCAGTCAGCTGATTGGAGAGCAGCCGGTGAAAGTCGTCCGAAGCCACCAAAAACTCAACAGTTGGCCGGGAAGGTTATGGCCTCCGTATTTTGGGATGCGCATGGTATAATATTCATCGATCACCTTGAAAAGGGAAAAAACCATCAATAGCTAATATTACATAGCGTTTGAAGGCAGAAATTGCAAAAAAAACGGCCCCATATGAAGAAGAAAACAGTTCTCTTTCATCAGGACAATGCACCGTGTCACAAGTCGATTGTAACGATGGCCAAATTGCATGAGTTGAACTTCGAATTGCTTCCGCACCCACCGTTTTCTCCAGATTTGGCCCCCAGCGACTATTGGCTGTTTGCAGACCTCGAAAAGATGCTCCAGGGAAAGAGGTTTGGCTCCAATGAAGAAGGGATTGCCGAAACTAACGCCTATTTTGAAACCAAAGATAAATCGTTCTACACGGCTGGCGTAGAAAAGTTAGGAAAGCGTTGGAATGAATGTATCGCTCTTGAAGGAGACTATGTTGATGAATAAAGAAGAATTTTGGCAAACAAATGTTGTTTTAGTAGTTAGTCCCGGGACTTATTGATCGATGTGTTATAATAACTTTTTCATGACTTATTTCCATTACACCCGGGAGATTAACATACAAACACACATATAAAATGTTCAAACTGCAGCCGCTCGTGAGATTTGACAACTCTGACCAAATAAATATATTGACACAATTTCATTGAATATCCGTCCCCAAGCCGCTGCTCAACAAAATATAAAATTAAACTCACCTGTTATACATATTTTATATTAATATTTCACAATTATGAGTATTTAACATGCAAACACATATAAACAATGTCCATGCAGCAGCCGCTCGTGATAAATCTCACTCGAACAAAATAAATATATTGGTACAATTTCATTGAAAATCCCTATCCCAAGCCACTGTCCAACAAAATATAAAATTAACAAACTTACCTGTCATACATATTTTATAGTATGTTAGTACTTCGGCGGCTGCCGTGACGTTACTAGCGTAACGGATAGCATTCACGCTAACCAAGCGAGCATTCTAGGTTCAAGTTCCAAAGCATACCCTTCCGGACTGGTTTTACATCTGAATTTATATTTTTCTGAAACTTAAATGTTGCTTATCATAAATTCTTATAACGCTTTAGCGGAATGCTTTACTGATACGTCGTGATGATTTTGATTAGTTTTGTATTTAAAATAAAATACGTCGATTCAGGAATGCGAAAAAGTGAGAGTGAATAATCGATAAATAGTAAACAGCGATGAATGGTCAAGTGAATAATAATAAGTGATTTTTATTTGTCGATAAGTAGGTATTTATACAATTTCAGAGCAGGGCGCGTGAATGCGTTCGCAGTATATCTTTATCTCACTCCTGTGCGTGCCGAGGCGTTTGCAGACGTTGCGAACAATGTAGTGGGTAGAATATTTATCGGCGAAACGGTGAGATAACGCGATGCGTTCTCTTTCTACCGTGGAATGCGACGTAAATATTATTTGCATGTAAACATTATTGACGTTCTGGTATGTGACCTTTGTACATATCCAAAGGTTGATTCATCGGTCGTTGACCGTGCATGTTGACAATATTTAGGGACGACGGTATTCCCTACAACGCTATTGAACAACGCATAATGGCGCTATTTATAAAAAAAAAGACTGAAGTAGATTAAACCTACCGATCATCTTGGATTTTTGATCTCCTTGCCATCGGAGGTTTGGGTTTAATCTGTGAATAGTGTGTGCTTGCTAAAGTGCAACAGCTTGCACACAATAAACCAATACAAATCAGGCATCTTCCATTCACAGGGTGGCTGACAATCATACTCAATAGCAAGGTTTAGTTTATCATATATTATCATCGATGTTAATTCAAGACATTCAACATCATTATGATTGCTTTGTGAAAAACTCTGTCAAGTGTCCTGAAAATAATTATACACAGCGGCGGCTAGTCTTGGGGTGCATTGGTGCGCTGAGCCGGAGAAATAATTCGCAAAAATTAAATTATATATTCGCAAACACGACTTCCAAAAATGTTAAATATTTGTATAGATTAAATATGTGTAAGAATACTGATGATTAATAGGAGTATTTTTATTTAAGTGAAAATTCAAAAACATTTAAAGTAAAATTTTGAAAAATATTCCTTTCAAATTCACCAGCCAAGATTGCCAATTCTACTGGAGCAATCTCAAATATGCACCGGATGGAAACGCAGATTCATATAGGGCAGGCAGAGACATACAGTAAACCGTGACACAGAGACATACATCTATATTGCGAATTGTTTCTCCGGTGCGCGCCGGTGCACCTCGGGACCGGCCGCCGCTGATTATACATACATATCATCACGCCATTTCCCTGCTGAGGACAGAGCGCTAGACTTTCCTATCTCAACACACATCCTTCACCAATTTCACATCTATACACCTTGTCATACAACTCCAACCATTCATGATTTGCATATTATCCCGCTACCACACTTTTCTCTCGCATTTGCCCTACGTATTTGTTTTGTTAGTCTTTCTTTATTCATTCGTTCTACATGTCCAAACCCTTTCAGAATGTTCTTCATTTTACTCAACGTAAGTTCACACTCATCGCTAATCACATATTTCTGTATCCTGTCATATATTGTCCCCCCATGTATTTCTATATTCTGTCATATATTGTTCCCCGTATATTCCTATATTCTGTCATATATTGTCCCCCCATGTATTTCTGTATCCTGTCATATATTGTCCCTCCATATATTTCTACATTCTGTCATATATTGTCCCCCCATGTATTTCTACATTCTGTCATATATTGTCCCCCCATGTATTTCTACTTTCTGTCATATATTGTCCCCCCCCATGTATTTCTACATTGTGTCATATATTCCCCCCCCATGTATTTCTACATTCTGTAATATATTGTCCCCCCATGTATTTCTACATTCTGTCATATATTGTCCCCCCATGTATTTCTACATTGTCATATATTGTCCCCCCATGTATTTCTATATTCTGTCATATATTGTCCCCCCATGTATTTCTATATTCTGTCATATATTGTCCCCCCATGTATTTCTATATTCTGTCATATATTGTCCCCTCATGTATTTCTATATTCTGTCATATATTGTCCCCCCATGTATTTCTATATTCTGTCATATATTGTCCCCCCATGTATTTCTATATTCTGTCATATATTGTCCCCCCATGTATTTCTATATTCTGTCATATATTGTCCCCCCATGTATTTCTATATTCTGTCATATATTGTCCCCCCATGTATTTCTATATTCTGTCATATATTGTCCCCCCATGTATTTTTATATTCTGTCATATATTGTCCCCCCATGTATTTCTATATTCTGTCATATATTGTCCCCCCATGTATTTCTATATTCTGTCGTATATTGTCCCCCCATGTATTTCTATATTCTGTCATATATTGTCCCCCCATGTATTTCTATATTCTGTCATATATTGTCCCCCCATGTATTTCTATATTCTGTCATATATTGTCCCCCCATGTATTTCTATATTCTGTCATATTTGCTTAATTTCTAGTTCTGATTCGGTGCTTGAAACATGTTGAAAAAATCTAATTATTCTGATATTATACGTATATTTAAAATACATTTTTCTTCCATAGATTTCTTTTAATATACTCTGATAAAACCTGTTTATGTTTTGATGAAATAAAATAAAATAAAACTACAAACATATTTAATATCACATTTTCTTTATTGGTGAAAGTCACAAAATATTTTTTAGCACTAATATTCTAACAATATAATACAGAAATTATAAATTCCAATTTAATACAGGAATATCCATATTTTTTTAGTACTACTCATATTCTAACAATATAATACAGAAATTATAAATTCCAATTTAATACAGGAATATCCATATTTTTTTTAGTTTGGAGTTTAATACAAATTTGTTTGTAACTCCCAGGTTGAAAATACGGTCGTGGGAATCGTCATATAAATCTTTCTGTGTGGTGACGAAAAATATACATTGAAGAAAAAGGAGCACAAAAAGGTAGATAGATGCCTATAAGATTTGCTGCTAGTGACATATACATATGTTATGTTGCATAAATTACAAACGGCATGCAGCATAACTTTATCAATTCTGGAAGCATTACAAATTGAATACTGATTATCTTTAATAATAGAATAATAAATTACCAATGTGATGAACAGACTTAGTAAGGTATGCAATAAACAGCTCACTTCAAGGTGTGATAGAAATGTTACTATACTTAATCAAATGTAGCATGGTCCCTGTGACGTTTCACAAATTTGCCCCAATACAACCTTGTAACGACATTCAGTAATTTTAATTATTTTATCAACTTTAATATAAGCCTCGATTCTAATAAATAGCAAGTTATTTAGGTAGATACATTACATAAAACTAACTATAATGACAAATTAATACATTTTGTTACAAATTAGCAAAAATATGTCAGTTTGTTAAAATCAAATAATATTTAAGGACGTTTGTCAAAAGTCACTACGTTAGTCTGCATCGGCTAGGGATGGGGTATACGATAACCGGATTTCCGATTTTTTTATACGTAAAATTAAATGTTCGTAATTAGTATTAATTCATAGTGAATCTTGGCCTATTTAAAGATAGATACGAATCACACAATACATTAGAAAATGAGTATAATTAAAATTAGCAATTAAAACGTCAGTTAAGAGAAAAATGATTTTTCCATTTATGAAAAAACGATTCGATTTGTAAAAAAAAACTATTTTACCCCATTCCTTTGACACATGACATTTCAAACGTCACAGGCACCATGCTACATTTTCTTGAGTATAACCATGGAAATTGAGG
Organism: Odontocerum albicorne; assembly: GCA_949825065.1. Lineage (NCBI taxonomy): Eukaryota > Metazoa > Arthropoda > Insecta > Trichoptera > Odontoceridae > Odontocerum > Odontocerum albicorne. Next base: position 5,755,528 of record OX463855.1, read on the forward strand.
TGAATATTTTTTACTGTAGCGCAGGACAATTAGCTCAGAAGATGAAGTCCAATTATCACAACTATGTACTTCTTAGAAATTATAGCTCCTGATTATAGAAGTTTTATTTATTTATCGACAAAATAAATGACACTTCTGTTCTTGATATATAACAGTAAAAATTAAACTAAGATAACATATCAACTTCTTCCTTAACCAACAATTCAGGATATATACATCATTCAAAATATTATGCTTAAAAATACCAACGCAGAGTATAATGCGGAAAGTAAAAAAAGAAAAACAAATTCAATCAACAATACAAGACTTCAATAGTAAAAAAATAATATTTCTCGAGGTTTAGCATTGTGTACTGTAGAAATTCAGTATAATTCAAATTTAATTCTAAATTGAAACACTGTTTAATCTACTTGAAAATACATATTTAACCCAACTAGTTTCTAGTCATATGCGAATCATCTTTAGGGGTACTCCTAACTGACTCAGATCAGTTATGAGTACTCCTAACTCAAGTCACTTTGGAGTACCTCTGAAGATGAGTCGCATATGACTTGAAACTTATTGGGTTTGATATGTATTGGGTGTTAACATAAGTTGTGTCCGTTTTTTTTTCAATTTAAAAATGAGCACCAAAAGTAAAACAAAATGGTAAATGTTATACGGCATTTGAAAGAAAATTTTCTGCTTTACAAGATGTGTTTGCTTTTACGGGATCTTCATGAATAATATAGTTTAAGCGATCCTCATCGATGGCCACTGGTCGTCCGGAATGCTCTATGTCTTTCAGGTCGAAATTACCGTCTTTGAAACGCAAAAAACCATCAACGAGCTGTCCTTTCATTCATAGAATCTTCACCGTACACTTCGCAAATATCGCAAGCAGCTTTGGCAGCTTAATTCCTTCGATTGAACGCGAACAGAAGGAGGTGTCGAAAATGCTCACTTTCGTCTACTTGCCATTCCATTTTGAAGGCTTGTAATCAAATAAAATAATATATGTAACGTAAAAGCAAACACAATATCTTGTAGAGCAGAAAATTTTATTTCGAATGACGTATAACCTTTACCATTTGGTTTTACTTTTGGCGCTCAATTTTAAATTGGGAAAAAACGGACACAACTTATGTTAACACCTAATATTTTCAAGAAGATTAAACAGTGTTTCAATTTTTTATTTTATTAGTAAAAAATAAAATTCCTCTTAAGAGCAATGAGAATATGGAATAATACAGCAAATTAGAAAAGAAAAAAAATATTTAAGATTAAATGGAATAACCAGTATCTTAGTTACGACCTAAGATTGGGAAAATGTTGGACAATATTCTATATATTAAAAAAATATCCACAAAACCAGATATGACGTTATTCAATTTTTGCATTCTCACAATTGAAGAATTATAACTTGTAACTATTATTAACAAATTGAATTGTATCACATATAGGTGTTACAATCATTATTCAAGAAGAAGAAAAAAAAATATTGTAAAAGGTTCCGTGTGTTTCTAGTAGTGTGAATAACCTTATACAGAAACATCAAATCCAATATTCATCTTTCACAGAGTTATACGAGTCTTAAAAATATCAACCAAACAAAATATGGAGTTACCCAATTGTTACATTCTCTTGATTAATTAATTACAACATGAAACTGTTGATAGCAAATTGCTATTGACACATTTGAAGTGTAAAAGGTTCGTTGTGTTTTTTTGTCTGGTAAGAGTATGGAAACCAATTTGATCCAATTTATACAAAAACATAAAATGGAATGTAATACAAAAAGAAAGGAACATTTTCTTGGCAAAATTAATCCTCAATAATTAGGAAATTCCTGTATTAAATAAATATACATTATAATCAGTATTGTTAAATAACACACTATAAGTAGTGCATTTTGTTATAGGAGTAGCTGTAAAGTAGTGCCGCACTATTAATAATTTTTACTAAGATGTTTATGTAGCATTCTATTTGAGATCAAAAAGTAGTTTTGAAACTGCTACTTTTAAATTTTTTTTAACAACACTGATTATAAATTAAAAGATCATTTTAGATATGGGCTTACTAAACAATTGCATTGAAAATTCTCTTATTAATTATTTAAAAGGCAATCGTGATTTTGTTACAATTAACATTCATATTTCACTAATTTTATTTTAATTTAAATAGACAAATAATATTTTAAAATGGAAAGAAAAAAGACATTATGAAACACATGCATTGATAACATGGATGTTTAAAGTGAAACCTTGTTCTATCATTTTTATGGGACTTATTGAACTAAATAATGTGGCAAAATAATAGATGAGGGAATATAGTATATGAGAAAAAAAAATAACATGTTTAACATTTTAAAAAAAATTGCACATTGACATAAATGTGTGTAAAACTACATATTTTACTTAAATTAAAATAGTTTCTTCATCAGTTGTTTTATTTCCATAAGTAAACAGAAGGCCAAGCGTACTCACGAAAACAAAGATACATAAAACAGTAGATCTTTTTCATCAACATCTTCAACCTTTCTACTGTCTTGTTTAACCTAGCATATCCTTTCATTCTATCCTTTTCAGGGTAGGTAATGGAAGTGGAAATGGTGACTACTGCATAGAAACAAGTATTCAAATAAAACACATGCATCTCGAATGTTTAATTTAAAATTAAAACAAAATAATAAAGTTCTGGGTAATTTTTCAGACAAATTATTATATTTTTAATTTCAAAATATACTGCATCTGGTTCTTCTCAAAATATGATGAAATAAATATTTCTGCACGTGGGATACTTGAGCTATTGAACTTATGACAATATTTTTTTCTATAATCTTTCAAATTGAGCGCTTTTTTTAATTCTTGTTTAAAATACAGATGGCGTCGCGAACTTGCCTGTGTCTTGTGACACTTGAGAATTGTAATGTATGGTATTTATAAAAATGGAGTCGTATACAATACTTTTACAATACAATACAATATGTTAAATTATTTTATGAAAATGGGTATTCAGTGAAAAATGTTTTTAGAAAATATTTACGGTTTGCGTAATTGATCTGAAAGCACTATCAATCGAATTGTTGAAACATTTCAAGGAACTGGTTCGGTGGAAGATAAAAGAAAAGAAAAATATACCCGTAGCGGTCGTTCACAAGTTGATTAGGTCCAGCATCGTGAAAGTGTTGCTGAAGACCCAGAAATGTCCATTAGTTGACGTTCACAACAAGTTGGACTCAGTGAATCCACAACATGGCGTATTTTACGAAAAGATTTAGCCCTGAAGGCACATAAGGTTCAAATAACACAGGAACTAAAGCCTTTGGATCATGCAAAACATCATGTATTTGTCAATTGGGTCAAAGAACAACCAGATGAATTAAAAAAAGCGCTCAATTTGAAAGACCCTATATTATTAAAAATGTTTTCATGTATTTGAAAAATTAATACTTATGTTTTTCTTTTTTCATATTCAAAACATATATTTCATTTGACAAAGCAAATTAATAAGAAAATCTTAATAAATACTAAAGTAATTTATAAAAAATATTCCAATATACTTTAATATAAAGTTAATACAGAAATCCCTCTATTTACGCTGATATCGGTTTCAGAAAAACAGCGTGTAAACGAAAGCCGCGAAAATGAAGAATTATTTTCAGATATTCTATTCTTATTTTTATAGAGTACATATTGTTATTGATAACTAATTCAACACATATTTTTATGAGAGCTATACGATTTATTTATACAAAGAAAAAATTACAGAACTATAGTTTAGAAATTCTAGGATGAGTCCTGTGACAGCTCACAAATTTGCCCCAATACAACCTTGTAACGATGTTCAGTAATTTCATTTATTTTGTTAACTTTAATATAAGCCTCAATTCTAATAAATAGCATGTTATTTAGGTAAATACATTACGTAAGGTTGTATTGGGGCAAATTTGTGAGCTGTCACAGGACTTATCCTAAAATTTCTGAACTATAACAATTTTCTCTTAAAGTTGTAGTACCTAGGAAACAAAATAATACGAAGTGGCCAAAATCAAAAATGTATAAAATAAATAGTTACTGAAAAGACCATTATTTTATTTAAAATTTCAAATGTTTAAGGGAATTCACATTAATGGAGGGATCACTGTACATGTTCATTTTTTTCCTTTGAAAGGCAAATAATAACGAAGCTGGAACATACATTCAATGTATTAGCAATTTAATTTTAGTAAGCATTAATAACAAATCAGTAAATTTTAAAACAAATGTTTCACATTTAATAATTTAAGTAAAATCAAATCTGTTACTTTCAACACAATCAATTTGTCATCTCTATATTTTCAAGTAGATGAATTAATAATTAAGAAATATCTTCAAAATAAAAATTCAATTATATAAAGATATTTAAGTCCTAAAATTTCAATTATTGTTAACCACAAAAAAAAATATTTATGTTATTGATGTATTTGGATTGCAGGTTCAAAGATTCATTAAAAAATTATCTCTAAAAATATATAATCAGTGCAGCATTTGTATAGATGGCACCCTAAGGCAGTTTGAAACTTGCAAGTCTAGAGAGTTCACAGACTTTCAGTTCTAGCTTTCTATGAATCAACATGCTCTCTATCTGGAGAGCCTTTGAGGATACCGCTATTATAATATATATAAAAACAATATATGCTATTAATATACATGGGTCGTCCAGAAAGTAAAGAACATTTTGGCATAACTAAATAAAAACGAAAGATATCAACACAAAACTTTATTTACAAAGTCACAGTACCTTACTCTATTTTTCAACGTAGTCGCCATAGCGTCAAGGCACTTATTGTAACGTGGAACCAATTTTTCAATTCCGATGTTATACTCTTCTACCGCTAAAGATTTGAGCCAGGATGTCACTTCTTGTTTGAGGTCTTCATCGTTTGCGAACTGTTTTCCACCCAAAATTCCTTTAGTTTTGGGATTAAGTGAAAATCACTTGGTGCCAAATCAGACGTTAAGACGTTGAAGTTCTCGCTGTGTTCATGCTGATGCATGAGGCCGCGCATTGTCATGAATGAAAACCACCTTTCCCGACAACATTCCACGTCTCTTGTTTTGGATGGGGCGTCGAAGTCGCTGAAGAGTTTCACAATAGGCCTCTGAGTTTATTTTGTGTCCTCTTGGCATAAATTCCACATGGATCAAACCATTTCGGTCCCAAAAAACTGTTGCCATCACTTTTCTGGTGTTGAGATTCGGTTTTTCTTTTCTGAGCACACATTGTTTTGTAGCCAAGGTGCTCTGTCACTATTTCATGTAGGAGCGATTGTGAAATTTTTGGGAAAGATTCATGTACTGTGCTTAAAGTTGCCTCTAAATTTCGACAGGCCAAACATTTTGTGCATTTAGAAATGACACTACACACTTCACATTTGGCGGGATTTTCGAAGGGCACAGCCATTTTGAAAGGTTACAGAACAAAGACGCACAACCGTTCAGCAAGAAAACTCGGCTTGCACTGAAGCGAGGGAAGGAGCTAACTGGCGTGTATATGATCGCGGTGGTGGGGGATCGGCGCAGGGCGTGGTGCGCAATCGTTCTTTACTTTCTGGACGCGCTTAGTAGTACCTTATAATGTACATATATAAACTGCATATACATTATAGTATAAAAAAATTCAAAAACAATTTTAATTATAGATATATATATATATATATATATTTTTTTTTTAAAGTTATATTGCCAAATTATAAAAAATCCACATATATTATCCAAAATTTCATTTTGAGGGTAATTTCGCCCTACTTGCGGTGTTTGAAGCCGGTAATTTATTTACACAGATATATATGTATGTATATATGTTGTATATACCACTAAAGTCGAAAAGCTTCCAACCAGAACAAGTTAGAGCAAGTATGGGAGAATGTTTTCAGTAAATAGCATCTAAATGTCATTTAATTTGTTCCAGGGATTTTCCTTTTTTTTTTTAAAAAAAAAAACTTGATAATCGCATGATTTTAAATTTTTAACATTTTAGAATATAATGAAACACATTTTCTATCACCTTCATAGTTCGGAAATTCTAGGATGAGTCCTGTGACAGCTCACAAATTTGCCTCAATACAACCTTATGTAATGTATTTACCTAAATAACTTGCTATTTATTAGAATTGAGGCTTATATTAAAGTTGATAAAATAATTAAAATTACTGAACATCGTTACAAGGTTGTATTGGGACAAATTTGTGAGCTGTCACAGGACTCATCCTAGAATTTCCGAACTATAGTTGACTTATTACTAAGGATAGAGAGGTCTCAAATTTTAACTGTAACATCGCCTGACCATGCGATGGGTGTAGCCAACGTGATATATGTCCTATACATACTCTAACTTGTCCATACTGAAAATTTTTGAACCTTAACACATTGTAAACGGCTCATGACAATTCTCGTGTTCGTGTACCCAACGCTAAAAAACGTAACACGAGAATTCTCGTATTTATGTGGTCTGCTTAAATTGCAGGTCACGACAAAAGTAGTGTTCAAAAAAAGTATTTTGCTAGTGACATCTCTTGAACGAAATACAAACTACATATATAATCGGTAAAACAGGATGCTGTCATATATTTTTTTCTCAAAAAACCACATCATCTTTTACGAATTCGAAATTTGATACGCTCAGCAGTGAAATTGGATATGTTTGTGTCCATTGTAACATTCCACTACATAAAGGTTTCTGTTACGAACGATACCACACACTTATAAACTATTAGTTAACGGTGAGTTTTTTTAAACTGATATTTACATTATAAGATTTTTTTTCCTGTAAATAAAATTATAACGATAATAATATTTGTTTATGTTTTAAGGCTTAACATTGTTTTTGTATTTTGCTGTACAAGAAAATAATCTACGGAAACTGGTGAGCACAAATAAATAAAAAACTTAGAGAAAATCAGATAAAAATTGTAAAAGTTATGCAAATTTTAGTGAGTACTTAGAATAATAAGAGATAAAGCGAAAAAAAGCCCACTTCCAGCATTGAGTGACTATGTTATGTAACCGCTTGTAATGTGTTAATGATATGTATGTATTGGGTGTTAACATAAGTTGTGTCTGTTTTTTTCCAATTTAAAAATGAGTACTAAAAGTAAAACAAAATGGTAAATGGTATACGTCATTCGAAAGAAAATTTTCTGCTCTACAAGATATTGTGTTTGCTTTTACGTTACCTATATTATTTTATTTGATTAGAAGCCTTCAAAATGGAATGTCAAGTAGACGAAAGTGAGCATTTTTGACACCTCATTCTGTTCGCGTTCAATCGAAAGAATAAAGCTGCTCGCGATATTTGCGAAGTGTACGGTGAAGATGCTATGAATGAAAGGATAGCTCATCGATGGTTTTTGCATTTCAAATACGGTAATTTCAACCTGAAAGACATGGAGCGTTCCGGACGACCAGTGGACTTCGATGAAAACCGCTTAATCCATATTATTCATGAAGATCCCTTTCAAACCACCGTAGAATTGGCTTAGCAGATGAATTGTAGTCACATGACTGTTCATCACCATTTTTTTTTTTTCATCACCATTTTCAAACCATTTTTCATCATCAGTAATGATGTGGTAAAGGAACCTTTGCTTGTGGCCATGCGTAGCTCGAGGATAGTGAGCAAACCAGCAGAAATTGTCGAACTTTGATTTTTGTTGTTTTCACTCAAAACATGTGCAAGGGGATCTTCATGAATAATATGGTTTAAGCGGTCCTCATCGAAGTCCACTGGTCGTCCGGAAAGCTCCATGTCTTTCAGGTTAAAATTACCGTCATTGAAAAGCAAAAACCATCGACGAGCTTTCCTTTAATTCATAACATCTTCACCGTAAACTTCGCAAATATCGCGAGCAGCTTTGGCAGCTTTATTCCCTCGATTGAACGCGAACAGAAGGAGGTGTCGAAAATGCTCACTTTCGTCTACTTGACATTCCATTTTGAAGGCTTGTAATCAAATAAAATAATATACGTAACGTAAAAGCAAACACAATATCTTGTAGAGCAGAAACTTTTCATTTGAATGACGTATAACATTTATCATTTTGTTTTACTTTTGGTGTTCATTTTTAAATTGGAAAAAAACAGACGCAACTTATGTTAACACCCAATATATAACATTTATTCATTAATTTCCATACCTGGATCATAAATTATGCCACGTGTTTCCAGTTAAAAGCAAAAGAGATTGCCCTATCATTTATATCAATCAGGTACTAAATATATGACATTGCAGTAGTGTGAACTATTTTGACTAGGTCTATTGTTTTTGGGGCTATTTTGATGAAGCTTGGGCTATTTTGACAGTATACCGGAATAAAAGTAGTGCAGTTCGTTTAAGTAGTAGATATAAAGTAGCATTTTTACTAATTTTGCTTTGAATTCTCGAGTTGCATGCTACTTTAATTTTAAAAGTAACTGCCATAGAGATAGATACCTTTCAACAGAAACAGCTTACATCACTAGATATCATCGTGATGAATTAACCTTTAAATGAAAGTTATGAATGCTGTCGCTTTAGAGCAGAGGTTTGACACCACATTTAATGCAATGGAGTAGTTTTGTCAACAAACATTTCATGTCTTCATATTCATTAAAAAATATCAACAAATGTGTAATCAGCTCACGACTGTCAAACTGAAAATCCATAAAATAAATAGCACTATAGTTCGGTCCATAAAATAAATAGCACTATAGTTCGGAAATTCTAGGATGGGTCCTTTGACAGTTGACAAATTTGCCCCAATACAACCTTGTAACGACATTCAGTAATTTTAATTATTTTATCAACTTTAATATAAGCCTCGATTCTAATAAATAACAAGTTATTTAGGTAAATACATTACACAAAACTAACATTAATGACAAATTAATACATCTTGTTACAAATTAGCAAAAATATGTCAGTTTGTTAAAATCAAATAATATTTGGCGACGTTTGTCAAAAGTCCCTACTTAAATCTGCATTGGCTAGGGATGGGGTATTCGATAATTAGATTTTCGATTTTTTTACACATAAAATGAAATGTTCGTAATTAGTATTAATTCATAGTGGATCTTGGCCTATTTAAAGATAGATACAAATCATACAATACATTAGAAAGTCAGTATAATGAAAATTAGGAATTAAAATGTCAGTTTAGAGAAAAACAATTTTTCCATTTATAAAAAAACTATTTGATTTGTAAAAAAACTATTTTATCCCATCCCTTTGAGACATGACATTTCAAATGTCACAGGGACCATCCTAGAATTTCTGAACTATAGAACAAAAAATTACTTTTGCTAAATTTTTGTTTATTAAAGTAATTCTTAAAATTATTAATATAAAATTAACCCTTAAATTTAATGTATAAAAATAGAATAATGTAATACAGTGGAACCTCGGTTTTTGAACTTAATCCGTTCCAGAAGGCTGTTTGAAAACCGAATATTTTTTTCACATAAGTAATGTAGATTAGATTAATTCGTTCTAAAGTTGAAAAAATACACAGTGTGGCATCACAATGAATAGATTAAATAAATAAAAATTTAACTGCACTGAGGAGAGCTGATGGCATAAGTGAAAGGTGGAAAGGAAGAAAGATGTTATTTTTATGCAAGAGAATCAATTGCCTTGCTTAAAAATGTCAGGCGACTGTCCTGGAGTTCTCTTTTCTGTCTCACTAAAATCCTGTCAATGTGGTTTGTTTTTGGCTGCATTTAAACAAAAAATCTGAAGTGAAACATGGCATTGTCATTGAAAATATATGTTGGAGAAGTGAATTAAAACAACATGTTAGAGAACCAAATTATTTGAGATGAGAGATGTTCAAAAACCGAGGTGTTACAGGTATATAGATTATTTAATTAAGGAACTATTTGTCATTTTTTTATATTATACAAAATCATAAGGAAAAAAAAACATGTTTATAAATTTAGCAAAGATGATAGTAAATTCAGAAAAAGTCAAATAAAGCAGTACTCCATATAAAAGCTTTAAAAGCAATTTATCTAACATTAAGATAGGGTGAATACCATGTGAAATACCATGAATCTAATTTATAAAGCCAAAATAAAAGAAAACAGATGCGTGAGACTCTCGCGCAGTAGAAGTGAAACTTCTTAGCTCCTAATTATTAATAATAATTGTTAATAATTAATTATAATAATCATTTAATTATAATCATAATTTAATTATAATAATAATCAATTAATTATAATATTAATAATTTGATAATTAATGATAATTAATTTTAATATTAATAATTAATTAATAATAATTAATTAATATAATTATATTATATTAATTAATATTATAATACATAAAATAATTATTTTATATTAATATAATATTAATTAATATTATATTATAATATATAATATAAATATATTATATTAATATAATATAAATTAATATTATATTAATTATATTATATTATTACATAATATTATAATAATTATATTGTATTACATTAATTATTAATAATATATTATTATAATATAATTGTTATGAATAATAATATAATTAATAATTATATTAATAATAATATAATTAATTAATAATAATAAATATTAACATAATTAATAATTATATTAATAATAATATAATTAATTAATAATAATATAAGATACATAATATTAATATAATTATATTAATATACATATATAATATAATAAATAATAATATAATAATATATAAATAAAATTACAGTTAATATAATATATATAATATAATATATATATAATATTATTATATGTAAATATGTATACAAGTATAATCCTAATAATAAAAAAAAAAGAGAAGCGTTTCACTTTTCGTGACATTCAGGCCAATTTGCCCTACCGCGCTTATAGAAGTTTAACTTCAAAAATGTGAACACAGAAATTAGTGATAGAGCATTGGTGAGTACGGCTTATGTATACATAAATTCACGACATGGCTGTAGATATATCATATATTAGGAATAACTTGCGGGCAACATTGAAATTAGAGATCGGCCCTAAGTAGCATGCGGGCCGCCATTTTCCCAAGGCATGGTGAGGGCATGGCCGCGCGGTAAAAGCATTGGACTTCCGTGTGGAAGGTCGTCAGGAAAAAGGAAAAAACTGGTGTGTCATTGGATTGAGTACACCGGTGTGGCCGGTGAGATTCCTGATATGCAAAGGCTCTCTCACTTACAGACAAAAGAATCAAGTTTCGCATTCCAATTAAATTGATGTTGGAATATGTGCGGATCCTCCGCTACGAGGCCCAGCAATGAAGAATAATACAGCTAAAAGTTCACAGCTTCAAATTCTGCTCGAAGAAATATTCATATATATATATTCAATATCTTTATCAAAGTTAGGCATTTACTGTAAAGTTTTTTCAGTTATTTATAACATCTTGGTACATTATTTCAAACATGGCAACCCTATTTAAATATCTACTTTTCACTCAAGCATGAATTACAAAATGGCTCATGTACACTAGTCTTAATATTCTTATGCGTATAATAATTGGTAACTGTATTGCGATGTTAATTAGTAGATCTTAAATATTAAAACTATTTATATATTTGTGGTATCGAGGAAACTAGCTGCATAAGAAAACTTTTTGAAAGTTTATTAAGAATGCGAGAGTCCACGGCAAGATCCAAAGCTTTCTTTTGACTTCAATCTTTTCTGAAGCATTGGACAAGTATCTTTTCCCTGAAAAAAAAAACACATAATTTATTAAAAATAGCAATCATCAAAATGGTTTTATTGTAAAGTTTGCTAAAAAATATTTTTTAAAGAGGAAATATTTTATTACTACTATCATAGATGGCAGCATAATTGCTGTCAATAACTATATCCAGTTGAATAAATAAATATTATATACAATACAATGTTTATTGATAGCAACATAGTATGTATATATTTAAAAACATTTAAAATCACATATATTATACCATGTATAATAATAAATTACATTTCAATGAGTCAAAGTGCAAAATTATGCAGTATCATCGCTCACACGTCTTGAAATTCCACTAGAATCTTTACCTATAATATTAAACAGATAATATTAAAGATCTGGGTGTCGTGTTTCACAGCAATCTCGCATTTGGTCCTCACATACAAATTATGTGCAACTCGGCTTGTAAAACTCTAGGATTTGTAATGAGAATCTCTAAGTCGTTTGAAAACCAAATGGTGCTCAAAACGTTGTTTAATTCATTGATCTGTAGCAAACTAGAAAGCAATGCTTGCATTTGGAGCTCGGTGGGGGTGCAGAACTCATTCATGGTGGAGAAAGTACAAAAAAAATATCTACAATATCTCTATATGAGAGAGTTAGGTGTCTATCCATGGCTTTATCCTACTCAGTTTCCGCTGGGCATGCTCGGGTATAACTCCTTGAGCGTAAAAAGAGATCTGCATCTCCTGGTATACGTTGTCAGACTCGTTCGAGGAGTTGTGAGCTGTCCAGCATTACTACAAAGATTAGTGTTAAATGTTCCTAACAATTACACTAGACTGCGCCAGCAAGAACTGTTCTCAATAACATACGCAACAACGGGTATTCCAGCCGCTATGCCTATTGGAAGGGCCTTAACTCTTCTGAACGGGACTGCTTCGGATATTGACATATTTCATATCACATTACCAAAAGCAAAAGTAAATTTTCTTCTAAGATTGAGCGCGTTACAAAGCACTCATCAACGTACTTAAGTGACTTTGAATATATGTGTATGTTTGTATGTACGAGTATATATGTATGCATATACAATATTTTTTATTTTTATAATTCTTTTTTATTCTACATAATTTTTCTTTATTTTTAATGTTAACATTTCTTGTATTTTTCAAAGTAATTGGGCTAAGCCTGTTTTGAGAAAAAAAAAAAAAAAACTCAAAATAATTGGCGGAAAATACATTTAAAAGAGAAGCTATCAAAAGGTTTTTTGTTTTTATTTGAATAAAAAGCAGTCAAGTGTGCTTTCACCAAATTTTATTTCCCCGATACAATAAAATAAATAAACTAGAATTAATAAATACTAAAAAAATTGCGTTGAAAATTCGGTTCGAGTGGGTAATGACAGATCTCACCATGGAACTATTATCAGCGCTAATTTTTCTCAACAAACCTGTCTGCTTTTTGCCCGACACACATAGGATGTCCCCCATAATAGGGAAGGTCCTCCATGATAGGGTGGGTAGAGGTGGAATCGAACTGAACTGAACTGTCATTTTATTTTTTTATTATAGTGTATTTGGCTATCAATGGAATGCAAGGGCTTTTAAAATATGCCTACGGATTTTTTAAACAATCTCCATAAGACATCATCGCACATATTTGTCCAAACATCAGAAGCAGCATTCTCAGGTCTGATGAATGGTAGACTTGTCATTTATTAATAAAATTCAATTTTTTACATCTTAAAAATAAATCTTGTTCCACATGAATTTATTTAGAGGTGCTTTTTGTTGGTGAGTTTCATATGAGTGCTTATAAATTGAAAAACACCACACTTAAGCAGATATTGTACTATTAAGTAGTGATTTCTGTGTATGAATGTACATAAATTGAAAAACACTACATTCTTTAAGTAATGTTATACTATTTAATGGCAATTTATGTGGGTGAGCTTCACATGATTGCTTATAAATTGAAAAACACAGCATTCTTGATGTGATATTATGTTATTTAATGACACTTTCTGTGAGCATTGAAAAACACCGCTCTTGATGTGATATTGTATTATTTAACACTGCTTTCTGTTAGCGGTCATAACATACAGACATTATATTATTTAATGCCACTTTCTATGATCGCTTATAAGTTGAAAAACACAGCACTCTTAAGATGACATTGTTTTATTTAATGCCATCTTCTGTGCACGCTTATAAATAAAAAAACACAGCGCTCTTGAGGTTATACTGCATTAATTAATGCCACTTTCTACGATCGCTTATAAGTTGAAAAACACAGCACTCTTGAGATGACGTTGTATTATTTAATGCCATCTTCCGTGCACGCTTATAAATTGAAAAACACAGCGCTCTTGAGGTTATACTGCATTATTTAATGCCACTTTCTGTGCGCGCCTATAAATTGAAAAACACAGTGCTTTTGAGGTGATATTATATTATTTAATACCATTTTATATGAGCGCTTATTCATTGAAAAACAAACCGCTCTTAAGGTGATATTTTACTCTTGAGTAACATTTTCTGTTGACAAGATTCATTTGAGTGCTAATAAATTGAACACAATACTCTTTCATTTATATTGTACTACAAAGTGTCATACAACACACGTAATTATAATTATTAGTAGTTCCTATTTTTTTCATTTTTATTTTTAATGCTATTGGCAACCCAATTCTTTATCCATATTATATGGTGAGATGGTAAGGTTTTTAGTGACGAAGATGAACTCATCAATTAATCTGCTATGACTTGAGTTACGATACTCCTCTTAAATCAAATTTTGTATTGGGTGTTAACATAAGTTGTGTCCGTTTTGTTCCAAATTTAAAAATGAGCACCAAAAGTAAAACAAAATGGTAAAGGTTATACGTCATTCGAAACAAAATTTTCTGCTCTACAAGATATTGTGTTTGCTTTTACGTTACTAGTATATTATTTTATTTGATTACAAGTCTTCAAAATGGAATGCCAAGTAGACGAAAGTGAGCATTTTCGACACCTTCTGTTCGCGTTCAATCGAGGGAATAAAGCTGCCAAAGCTGCTCGCAATATTTGCAAAGTGTAGAGTGAAGATGCTATGAATGAAACGATAGCTCGTCGATGGTTTTTGCGTTTCAAAGACGGTAATTTCGACCTAAAAGACATGGAGCGTTCCGGACGACCAGTGGACTTCGATGAGGACCGCTTAAACCATATTAATCATGAAGATCCCCTTCAAATCACCGTAGAATTGGTTGAGCGGATGAATTGTAGTCACATGACTGTATACCGCCATCTTAAATCAGTAATGATGCGGTAAAGGAACCTTTGCTTGTGGCCATGCGTAGCTCGATGACGGGCGCGCAAACCAGCAGAAATTGTCGAACGTTGATTTTTGTTGTTTCACTCAAAACATGTGGAACCCAAGCACCGAACTTCTGAACTTTTCCCATTGATTTAAGCTGGAGGTATACAGTCATGTGACTACAATTCATCTGCTCACACAATTCAACGGTGGTTTGAAAAGGATCTTCATAAATCATATGGTTTAAGCGGTCCTCATCGAAATCCACTGGTCGTCTGGAACGCTTCATGTCTTTCAGGTCCAAATTACTGCCTTTGAAACGCAATAACCATCGACGAGCTGTTCTTTTATTCATAGCATCTCCACTGTATACTTCGCAAATATCGGGAGCAGCTTTAGCAGCTTTATTTCTTCGATTGAACGCGAACAGAAGGAGGTGTTAAAAATGCTCACTTTCGTCTACTTGACATTCCATTTTGAAGGCTTGTAATCAAATAAAATAATATATGTAATGTAAAAGCAAACACAATATCTTGTAGAGCAGAAAAGTTTCTTTCGAACGACATATAACCATTACCATTTTGTTTTACTTTTGGTGCTCATTTTTAAATTTGAAAAAACTTATGTTATTCTAACACCCAATAGATCTCCAAGGCATTACTGTGGAAAAAACATAATACTTACACTTAGTGGCGAGATGCTTATCACAGCAGCAGACACGAAGACGTTTGTATTCTTCACAATCATTGGCGACACGCACACATGGTGTGTTAGCTCCAAGGTAGCATGTGTGGGGGATATACGGGAATACTTCTGGAAGCAGTTGTAAATGGATCACATGAGGACTCTTAAGAAATGATGGTCATAAAGAAGATTTTCATTTTCATATGATCAATTCTGATTTTGGGGATTTATTCTGTATTTTTTTCAAATAAAATTAAAAATTGAAACACTGTTTAATCCACTTGAAAATATATGTTTAACCCGATTAGTCATATGCAACTCATCTTCACTGCCAAAATTTGATATCACAAATAAACTCCGACGAGCTCCGTGGCCTGGTGGGAAGACACTTGTCTGCCGATCCAGAGGTTGCGGCTTCGATCCCCGCTGGAACCTGGATTTTTTAAAATAGGATTTCAGTCTGGTTAACACTTAGGGCCTATAAAAACATATTTCTGGTTGGTTGGAAGAGATTACCACATGGCAATAAACTCGCCAGGTTAAAAAAAATAATCTTGAGCAGCTGGCTCTGACGACATTAAGAGGGGAGAATTCTATTTCTGAATAGAATTAAAAAAATACTAAAGGCATTACTCTTATTATCATAACTCTTATAAATTCTAATCATATTCCATTGGAAGACGTATGATAGTAAATTTGCCATGTTGTACTGTATACTGTAATTATATTGTAATATAATTCAATACACAATGTATTTGTTGACTTTAGGATTACACAACGTACAATTTGATATTGATAAATTTTAAAAAGTTACAATTTGATATTGATAAATTTTAAAAAGTTACAACTTGATATTGATAAATTTTAAAAAGTTACAACTTGATATTGATAAATTTTAAAAAGTTACAACTTGATATTGATAAATTTTAAAAAGGTACAACTTGATATTGCTAAATTTTAAAAAGTTACAGCTTGATATTGATAAATTTTAAAAAGTTCACACATTTGTGAAGTTAGTCAATAAAATAAATTGTCTGCATCCGGGGCCAGGCTGGAAAATTGCAGTGCTGAGTGCAATGTCTTCTTATTTATTTATTTAAACCTGCATCTATGTAAAATGATGTATTGCTCAAATATTTGCACCAAGAGATTCATTTAAAATGGAGTTAACCTCTAAGCGATTGAGATTTTGTTAGCAAAATAAAAAAAATATTTTGTAAGTAATATAAAAAACGTAATTGCGGCCGCCATATACAAAATAATTGAATATATAAGAACGTTTGAGCCTTGTCCGTTTTATGGATAGATTCATATATTCGGGAAAAAACCATCGGACGTACCATGTACGTCCATACTCTCTTGAGGTAAAAATTCGCTCGCCGTACACCGTACGGCCATACTCCTTTAGAGGTTAAACTAATTTATTTGATCCCCGCATATTTGAAATAGGCTGGGACAAAATAAAGCAGCTTAACTACTTTTTTTTATATTTGTAATAAGCACAGGACCTCGATTAGCCCAGGGCCAGGTGTGACTGCACCTGCTTCAGGCTAGCTTTGTCTTCACCCTACCTTCATCAGGATTATCACAGCAGCAATGGTCATTCATGACCTGTACCCCCGCACAGTACTCCATCTCCTTCTGGGTGCACTCCTCGCAGCCCGCAGTGTCAGCCACTGGAAATAAATACCAAAGTTGTTGTTACAGATTGTGATGTGGCGGGATCCAGTTTTGAATGCACAATAATAAAGTTAAATTTTAACAGTAGCAGTCTTTGCAAAATGTCAAAATTTAATACAAGTTATACAAAATAAAAAAACAAATAAAACTCAAATCAAAATAGCTATTATATAAACATATTCCATAATACATATGGAAATGAAAAACAAACTTGAAAATACTTCAAAACTTGAAAACATAATATTTTTATTTATTTACATGACAAGTAATTGTCTCAATACAACATTTATGAAAATCAAGACAAACGACAAAGTAAAAACAGGTAATTTAAAGTGAATACTTAATTTATATGGATCTGGGTTCGTTGACTTTCATTTGTCGTGTCCCCAGTAAACTAGGCTTTTGCCTGTATCTTACTGAGGACATATAAACATGGAAAAATAAGTTGATGCTTTTTACCAATTGTTGATTATTTCAAACCTCTGTCACAAGCTCTCATCAACTTAATAAGTTGTGAGAATTTTTTATATGTATGTACCACGTGAGTCAACCCTTGGTGTACTTCATTATTTCAGATAAATCAAAAGTCCATTTCACAATGTCCTGTATATGAGTGCAATCATCAAAAACACCACATTTAAAAGTTCACACATATTTTACTACAAGTTATCCCTCCTGCAAGCCTAAGTACTCAAACTCCTGCCGCAATAACAACCACACTCAGATCCACTGCCTGAATTTTTCACACCCCCTTATCTTTATTAAATTCAGTATCTTTTTGTATGTCATGGAAGTCTGTATGTCATGGAAATGTCATACTGGCTTAGGCAAAAGATGTTCTAACTCTAGGGATGATGAAAATTAGATCAGTTGCCATGTGTCTTTGTTGAGTTTGTATCTTACTTTTTTTTCTTGATGATAGTGCCAGAGAATGGATTTGAAGTGTAAATTGTACATCAAAGACACGATACTCCCTGAAAAGTTCGGCTGTGGGATACCGGACAGGAAGTTTACTAAATATTTTTATGATTAATTTTTGGGAAACCCATAGTAAGTGCTTTCTTGTTAAGGTGCAACCTCCACCCAAACCGATATAACATAAGAAAATGCAGGCTGACATGAACATATATACTTTTAAGAATATTTTTATTGAGCACATTTCGAATTATAGAGGAAGTATACCAAAGTTTTCTCATCTTTGTATTCAAAGTGTTAATATGGACCTTCCAGCGAAGAAACTGATCAACAAAAACTCCAAGATGTCTTATAAAGGGTCTTTCAAATTGAGCGGTTTTATTAATTAAAAAAATTTTTATTCTTAAATAAAACACACAATTTGCTTCGATTTCAAAAAACTTTTTATTGGTCATTGAAATAAATGTAAGTATGACATTTAAACACAAAAAAACAATATCCGCCAAATGTCCATCTCTTGCAGCTCCACAGATGTCCACTCTTTTGTCAAAATTTTCGATGACATTTTGGCATAATTGCGGTTCTAACTCACCAATAACGCGAATAATTTTGTCCTGCTCAGGAATTGATTGGGGGTCATTCTTATAGACTTGACTTTTCACGTAACCCCAGAGAAAATAGTTCAACAGTGTCAGATCACATGATCTTGGTGGCCAATTAACATCACCGTTTCCGGAGATTACAATACATAAAATAATTCAACAATTTGAACGCGTTGTTGTATTGTATACGACTCTATTTTTATAAATGTCATACATTACACTTCTCAAATGTCACAAGACCCAGGCAAGTTCACGACACCATCTGTGTTTTATCCAAGAATTTAAAAAACCGCTCAATTTAAAAGACCCTTTACTACCAACCCTTTCTAAAGAAAAATAATCACAGTCGGCTGAAGGTGAAAATGAAAACTTAAAAAAAATGTGTATTAAACAGAAAAACTAACTACATGTATAATATATGGCATAAGCACATCAAAAATAAATATTATAATTGCGTTTTTTTTTTAATAAAATGTTTTTAAAATCTTTCTTTTGTTTGATTCATAAGTTGACTAAATAGTTGTTTTTAAAATCATCCATTCAATATCTTACTGTATATTGCACAAATTATCCAAGTACCAACTGTCATATCTTGCGTACCGCTGATTGAGGACCATAGGATTATATTATTATTATTTAAACGATGAAGATTTGAAACCTCTATATGTGTATATCCCTTCAATATTACTCAATAGTTCTATCATACCATTAAATGAAACCATTACAAACTTAGAAATGCTAATGGATAACAGAAATGCTAATGGATAATACTCTCGTGGTGAGATCAAATAAATTAGGTAAGCCGAAGGATTGTCTTCACCGTGTTGTGTTGCAAAGATTTCTATCTACTAAAACCAAAATTTTACTCATGTACAATCTCTGCTCTTTTCGATTTTGGACTATGCGGACGTCTGTTATTTGGATACTACCGAGGAGAAGCTAAACAAATTACAGCAAACAAATTGCATCTTTTTTTTCGTTAAGATTTATTTATATCCTGAGAAAATACGATTACATCACTTCATACCAGAAGACGTTGAACGTGAGAAATAGACTATATCTATTGTAAAACATCCTTAACTGTCCCGCCCCCCGCTCTTATCTCGCCGAAAAATTTCAGCGTCTTTACGATCATTTACTTGCTACGCTCAAACAGAGATCGTTTATTGGCCTTCTAGTTCACCGCTCTTCTTTTTTACGTTGTCCTTTACTGTCCAAGCAGTGAGACTCTGGAACCAGTTACAAACCAATGTTAGACTCGCTCCGTCCTTGACATGCTTTAACCCTACAGTGCGATGATGCACATATGAATCAACCAAAGTTTTTCTAAATATTTTTGTGTTGAGTGGTATAAACCACGACTCATGCGCTGTTACAAATGTGATACAATAATCTCCTTTTTTCTTTTCTTTTACCTGGCGAGTTTATTGCCATGTGGCAATCTCTTCCAACCAACCAGAAAGATGTTTTTATAAGCCCTAAGTGTTAACCAGACTGGAATCGTATTTAAAAAAATCTGGGTTCCAGCGGGGATCGAACCCGCAACCTCCGGATCGGCAAAAAGTATCTTACCACCAGGCCACGGAGGTCGTCATGCTTTAAAACCACATAAGTTTAATAGAAAACTGTTTTACCGGTCAATTTGGCAGTTGAAGTTTGACTTGTTGCGCGTAGATGACTTTTGTGATTTGTTCCAGTTTGAAATCAAATTACTTTATTATTGGTGATCAAGGTAATCTTCTTTTATTCTACATATGTGTAAAATAAAATAGTACATATGTGTAAAATAAGTTAAGTTAAATATATAATTTCATTTACATCATTA
The DNA here is from genome assembly GCA_949825065.1 of Odontocerum albicorne. NCBI lineage: Eukaryota > Metazoa > Arthropoda > Insecta > Trichoptera > Odontoceridae > Odontocerum > Odontocerum albicorne. The sequence goes on from OX463855.1 coordinate 5,776,192, forward strand.
TATTATATAATTAACTTACAAATGCGCAGTGATTCATACGAGTATATGAACCTTACTCTTTTTTTTTTAAATATAAATATATAAAAACAAAAAAAAAAAGTTTTATTGTATTTTTCATGTTCCAGTACATATTTAATGCATAAATATATTTTTATTTTTGAAATAAAAAAAATCGCGCATTGTAGGGTTAAGAAGCGATTGAAGAAACTCCTTATTTTTAGTAAGTTATATAACGTCTTTCATTCTTGATTTTTTTCCTCTCCACCATCCCTTCTTTTTCCTTTAATTGATGATATCTCACATTTACTTTTATTATGTATATGTTCATAAATAAATTTCACAATGATGAATTATCATAAAAAAAAAAATTGCGACTATGTTTACTTTTGTCTGGTTGGTTGGAAGAGATTGACACCTGGCAATAAGTCCACCAGATTGTTTATAAATGAAGTGTTCAATAAATATGAAGTGTTCAATAAATCGAAAAGCGCCTTGTTTTTATTAAAGTTTTTTAATACCTAGCTCATTAACAGATTCTATACATTTTTTTCATTAACGGATTCTATAAAATTTTCGACTTATCTCCGCATGATTGGCCAACACGGTCGCGACGCAAAAACTACCATGACTTGCGGCGTGAGGTATAGCTAATGCGATGTCCACTCGACCAACAACGTGATGAACACCTCTCAATGTCACCCAAAAAAAAAACAGCAGATCAACACATGAGGCAGGAAAAAATGTCCTAAATTTTAAACGTTTTTCAACATTTGAGAAGAGACCCGGTATTGGTTAGTTTTATTTTTAACGATGCTATCGCTTTAATGACGACGAAGTCAGAAAAAAATTCAAAGTAGAGGAGATCCATTTTAGGGGTTAAAGCTATGCAGAAGAAACACCATTTGTCCACAATCAACCAAAAAAATATTCAAAGGTCTTATTTAAAAAACAACAGATTGAAACCTATTGAATGTCAGCGTGAGCCCGCCAGGTTGAGACCTTTTGAACTTCACCGGGAACTCGTCAAATTATAAAATGTCCCTGTATACAACAGACATTCAATACGGCATAATATGCGTATTCATAAATATAGTTCAAAATGTTTAGATCCGGGGTCCGCAACCTATGGCCCGCCTACTAAAATTACACGGCCCGCAGTCCCTAAACGAAATATCACATATATTTGGCCCGCAGTGTCAAGAAAATAATTCTGAAAACGTGTTGATTCTGTACTATCCAGTTTTTCACCTAATGTTGAAAAACTTTCAAGCGACGGACAGCTTCGCATTAAATAATGTTATTTATTTATTTATTTGCACGTATTCGAAATATTTACCATATGTATTGCGCGGAGACTTGAACTCTAAGAGCAAGCGAGAGATGCAGAATAGGTACATTTGAAATCTTCTTCTACCTGGCTCCATCCCAACTCATTGTCTGCGAAGACTGTTGGGGTCAGCTCTCCCCGTCCTCAGGTTGTATGCTCTTCTGTCCCGGACTACGTCCCACAGGCCGTGCCTCTGCATTAGTTTATCTTTTTGCACCACCCACAAATTCGTTGGTCTTCCTCTGGTTGTTATTCGAGGAAGATCCATGGAGATTGCCTGGTTCACAATGTGATCGGGTGCTCTGCGTCCAACGTGCCCATACCATCTCAATCGCCTCTCCTCCATCTTGCTGTTGATGTCTGTAACACCTAGGCTTCCACGAATGCGTGAGCTTTTTATTTTGTCTCTTAGGGACACACCAGGTGATCATCTTAGCATGCGCATTTCAGCAGTTTCTAGTTGCCTAGAGTAAGAGTTATACATCGTCCAGGTACATTTGAAATGTGGTGTTGGAAAAGAGTGTCACGAATTTTATGGACAGCAAGGCGAACTAACGACTCCATTCTCGAAGAACTCAGAATCACAGACAAATTGTCGACAACATTCCTTCAACCAATCCTCTAATTATGTAGCCACATTACTCGTGGCTAAGTAGACATTTTGGAGAGGCTTGTGAATACTGAAAACGTACAAGGAGGACGCTCAAAAGGCCACAATGCGTTTTGCCGAACAAGTGACAGATGCAACAGGATTAATTTTAACAACTGCCCTTCCAGGCGCGGAGTGCAGTTATGGGTAGAGAGTAGTCGTCAGAGGTTATCGTGGGAGTTACGACGCTCAGTTGTGAGCTACACAACATGAGAAGGAGGATTTATTTGACCCACGTAGCAACAGTGTGTCATTTTCATAACATGGAAGCACACAAGTCAATATAAATACTTCAAATTATTGAAATAATTACATAAAATGTATATTAAACTAACATTTAAATACAACAAAACAAAAGTTGTGAAAATTACAAAAGTAATTGTTTAAATTAATGTTATATTTATAAATATGTATATTTTAGTTCGGTATATGTGTATGTATTAGGATGGCGCAACAAGAACTGCAATTTAAAATTTAAATTTAATTCTGCAATCGTGCATGATTAATTTATAGGTTATGTAGATCAGTGCTTCCCAAATTGGGGGCCGCGGGATTTCTCGTGGGGGTCGCGAAAATATTCAGTACAAAGTACAAATATTTATGGGAGTATTAAATTGTTTCATGGGAGTATAGTTTTTATTTAAAAAAAAAGTTTTTAAGCAAGTTCCTATAATTTTGTGTTGAATATAAATATGTGTATTTTAATTGTAATAATTATTGCCAAATAAATCTTCAACTATAAAAAAAATGTTTTTTTGGGGGGGGGGGCGAAAATTAATTACTTAAGATTTAGGGGGCCGTTACATGAAAGTAATTGGGAAGCACTGATGTAGATGACGTATACCCATTATAAATATTATACGTTTGATAGCTGAAAAATGGCGGTCATTTTAAAATTGTAGTTCTTGTTGCGCCACTCTATGAAATAATACCTTTGGTCAATGGAAATAGATATCGTAACAGGATTCAAACTTTTATTGGCATCAAGTCAAAAACGTTAATGCCTTAACTATAAATAATTTATATATTTATTATAAAATATTACCAAAATGTTGCCGAGTAGACTTACGTAATAGTGGAACAAACATTTGGATTTTATAGGGGAAAAATTGTTTGATTAATTGTTCCATCAGTTCGTTAATTAATAAGAAGACTGGTATTAATTAAACGTGCATAATTATCAGTTTAAATATATTTTGGAAGCAATATAAGTAAGACTCGCTCCGTTCTTGGCATGCTTTAAGAAGCGACTGAAAAACCTCTTAATTTCTAGTCAGTAAAATAACGTGTTTCATTCCTGATTTTTCTTTTCCTTTCCTCTCCACAATCCCTTCCTTTCCTTTTGATTGATCATATCTCACTTTATATGAAAATGAATGTTCGGGTGACCGTCCGTCTTTGTGGGGTTCGTGGGCATGTGCTCACGTATATGTTTATGGATTTCGTGGGGATGGATAAGCATTTGAATGATTTATGCGACCATGTAACTTGCTTCATTTACTTTTGCCCGCCCTCCATGCGATTGAGTTTTGTGAAGCACACATGAAGCGATCAAAATAAATATTTAAACAACAATGGTGACGTAAATAAATAAGGGATAAATAAACATATTTTAAAAATAAATACAGTATTTTTTATAATTTTCAAAATTATAGGCACATAAGACATTTACCCCACTATGTGTTTATATTGCAGGGCCTCTTTCTCCTAGTTTACTGATAAATATTTACTGAGGACGCTAAATTGCCTAAGTTCAGTAATCTTTAAGTTGGCCATCTCCAGTTAATTTGCTCTAAATTTAGAGTATGACTGATCTGTGACTACGAAACTCGGGCAATTAAAGACATAATTGGACGGTTACAAAAACCAACTTCACTGTAAATAAACTAAAAATATTAAGAAATTGAGAGAGGGATTGCGTTCGATTAATGGAGATTACACAAAATTTCATAAAACACGAGTCTTCTAAAATGAATCGTTTCTAGAAGGTTATTAAATAACCCTGATCTTATTATATTAAGTAAATAATTAAGACAGCGTAAATAAACGAGTGACAGGTGTCATATTTAATAATGTTACGCGTGATTTAGCGCAAAAAAAACACCTCGGAAATAAATGGATTAAAATCCGAGTTTACTGTGGAGATATCCATTGTGTTGAATGTTGGATAATACTGAAATATTGTAATCGTATCATAGTTTCTCGTGTTATTCACAACTCTTTTTTATCTTTGTTGTATAAATCAGGGATGTGGAGTCGGAGCCGGAGTCGTGGAGTCGGAACATTTTAGGCGGAGTCGGAGTCGGAGTCGAAAAAAATCGACCGACTCCGACTCCGTTTAATTATTTAAACATTTTCTTTAATGAATAACGTTACGGTATGTGTTAATCAGTTAACCTCTCATCGTTTCATGCCTGATACTATGCAGACTTTTATAATCGCAATAAACCCCAAAAGGGGATTACGTTCAGTTTACAGTTTTTACAAAATTAGATATAAAAACAGCAATACTGCGATATCCTGAAATTATTCAAGATTCAGCGCTGACCGTCACGGCCTTACCACTTACCACCTACACAAGTTAAGAGCTTCCATAAATCCTGACTTATTTTGAGATCTAATTCCATTTAGACCACGAATAGGAAATAAGATTTATATAAAGTATATTTACTTTCAAAAATCTTATCTTGTGTTCTATTCAATATTGAATCAAAATAATAATAAACAATATTAATAAGATTTAGTTAACGTATGAAAACAAATGAAGCAACCTTTTTATTTTATTTTAAAGTGTTTTCTTATTTTTTTTAATACCTACCTGTGATGTTTTTCTAATTATTTTAAAAGTGTCATTTAATTCTTTTTTTAAATATTAATATATATATATATATTTAATATTATTTTAGTGTGAAGATATTGCTTAATGCGTATTGTTTATACAATATATTTTTTTATAAAATTGTTTCATTTGTGTACGAATATAATTAATTTTTAATTTATACCTGTATCCATTATTAATAAGTCAATATAAATACATTAGGTAGACGCAGTAAATTATAAAATAAAATAAAAATTGTAGTCAGAGTCAAGAGTTGGAGTCGGTGTCGGAGTATAAAATAAAGCCGGAGTCGGAGTCGGTAAATTTTCATCCGACTCCACAGCCTTGGTATAAATATTATCTTTCGAAATCATAACAGATAAACACTCAGTACATATTGGAATAAATCTGCATTTTTTCTTCATTCGTATAATAAATACCTTACAATTCATTCGAATTTGTATTACAGATAGATTTATTGAAGAGTATTCTGCTCAGCCAATTCGATGGTCGTTTGAAAGAGATCTTCATGAATAATATGGTTTAAGCGGCCCTCATCGAAGTCCACTGGTCGTCCGGAACGCTCCATGTCTTTCAGGTCGAAATTACCGTCTTTGAAACGCAAAAACCATCGACGAGCTGTCCTTTAATTCATAGCATCTTCGCCGTACACTTCGCAAACATCGCGAGCAGCTTTATTCCCTCAATTGAACGCGAACAGAAGGAGGTGTCGAAAATGTTCACTTTCGTCTACTTGACATTCCATTTTGAAGGCTTGTAATCAAATAAAATAATATATGAAACGTAAAAGCAAACACAATATCTTGTAGAGCAGAAAATTTTCTTTCGAATGACGTATAACCTTTACTATTTTGTTTTACTTTTGGTGCTCATTTTTTAATTTGGAAAAAAACGGACACAACTTATGTTAACACCTAATATTAAGAGTTTCAATATCGCGTGATGTCATACATAACGATTTCGCAGTCACGTATGAAGATTGTCACTATCACATATGATGATTTTTTTGTGTCAGATATGAAAAGTTTCTCTTACGAACAACAAAAAATACATAACTGTTAAACATTTAACAAAAAAGTATGTCTCTTTACAAATATTGTTAAGACGGACATCGAAACACCGATAATAATAATGATTATAAAATGACAATTTGAATAAGCGCCGCTTAGAGAGCAGACTCGCTTCAAGGGCGCTCTAACTTGGCATTCGAACCTACTATTATTGACATTAAAAATATTTTGTTTAAACAGAAAAATGGTAATTCAATAAACAATCAATTATTCAGTGAAAACTATGCATAAATATATGTATTTAAACCCTTTTTTCTTAATTTATTCAGTTGGTTACCATACAAGTAGTTAGCTTTATACATATGCATGTATGTTTTCCGTTTCCGGGAGCCGAAGCCGAGACTATCTTCTTAATTATTGATAATAATAATAAGATATTTTGTGTTGGGATAGCTAATCATAGGATAGTCTTCGTATTGGGATAGCTAATCATAGGTTAGTCTTTGTGTTGAGATAGCTAATCATAGGCTAGTCTTTAATTATTGATATAAATAAATAGACATTTTGTGTTGGGATAGCTAATCATAGGATAGTCTTTGTGTTGGGATAGCTAATCATAGGATAGTCTTTGTGTTGGGATAGCTAATCATAGGATAGCCTTGGTGTTGCGATAGCTAATCATAGGATAGTATTTGTGTTGGGATAGCTAATCATAGGTTAGTCTTTGTGTTGGGATAGCTAATCATAGGTTAGTCTAATTATTGATATAAATAAATAGACATTTTGTGTTGGGATAGCTAATCATAGGATAGTCTTAGTGTTGGGATAGCTAATCATAGGATAGTCTTTGTGTTGCGATAGCTAATCATAGGATAGTCTTTGTGTTGGGATAGCTAATCATAGGTTAGTCTTTGTGTTCGGATAGCTAATCATAGGTTAGTCTAATTATTGATATAAATAAATAGACATTTTGTGTTGGGATAGCTAATCATAGGATAGTCTTTGTGTTGGGATAGCTAATCATAGGATAGCCTTTGTGTTGCGATAGCTAATCATAGGATAGTCTTTGTGTTTGGATAGCTAATCATAGGTTAGTCTTTGTGTTCGGATAGCTAATCATAGGTTAGTCTAATTATTGATATAAATAAATAGACATTTTGTGTTGGGATAGCTAATCATAGGATAGTCTTTGTGTTGGGATAGCTAATCATAGGATAGCCTTTATGTTGAGATAGCTAATCATATGATAGTATTTATGTTGGGATAGCTAATCATAGGTTAGTCTTTAATTATTGATATAAATAAATAGACATTTTGTGTTGGGATAGTTAATCATAGGCTAGTCTTTGTGTTGGAATAACTAATCATAGGCTAGTCTTTAAATTTTTAAAACGAAATGATTGAGTGGGTTGTGTCATAAAAAGACAGAGGTCGCTATTAGGGGTCATTTACATTAATTTGTGTTCTTAATTATCGAGCAATCATCTAATTTTGCAATGAATATAGCAATGCAATGCATTAGTCACTTATCATGGTATTATAACACAGGTGTTACACTAATTTAGGGATTGATTTAAAAAAAACAGAAACTGTAACGTAATTTCAAACATGTCATCACATTAAAATGCTATACATGCACTATTGTGTGCAGTGGTATCATCTGGTAATAAATATTGACAACGATACAAGCTTTCAAACGACATCGGGTCAACATGTCTGGACAGCGTGGGTGCGTTTTGAAAATTGGGGTAAATAATCTAAATATAGTATCTTATTAATCACTACATGTAGAGAAAAAATTATTCAAACCATTTTATATGTTGATAATTCAGCTATGTAAATATTGTTCATGTTTTAGATTATATAATCATTTTATAGCCCTTTTTTGGTTTTATAAAAATTGATATTTTGGCAATGTAACGTGGGTGTTACATATGAAAAAAAAACTATAAGGAAAAATTGTGATTTTTTTTCCTCAATTTACCTTCATAATTTACCATATAACAAGGAATTACCAAAGAAAAACGTTAATATTTGGATAAATTGAACTTTGCCAAGATAAGGGTTAACCGCTATATTAAGCCTCATGTTATCACCAAATATATTTTCTCAATTCTGTATGAGCGAAAAATCTAATAGTGTTTATATTCATTTACCAGTTCCCCAAAGGGGTCGATATCGACCCCTGAAGGTCGATATAATAATATTAGGGGCCAATTCGGACTCAGGGGTCGATTGAAAAAAAATAATTCTAAATCACTAATATAACAAATAACTAATTATCTCTCACATTTATTGCATTTCCAAGCTAGTATATGGTTGAAGCTGGTTTCAACCATGTTAATTCCAAACAGAGTTAACAAAACAGATAAATAAATTAGATTTTAAAATTCGTGGCAATTTAAGGCTAAACTTACTAATCTTGAACCCAAAATTGTTAATATTGCCAAGAGTCGCTAAGCTCACCCGTCATATTCTGAGCATTCTGGGCACCCATCTCGCACACAACATCTTGTAACTAAGTTTTTCCGACACAATATCACCAAGGAGACTTCGAGAAATGTCAGGAAATTCTTCGTGAATGTCGTCAAACGTCACACGGCGGTCATTTCGCACTTGTTCTTCAATTTTTTGCACAAATTCGTCAGAAATCACTGCCTTGCCTCGTCGTGAGTATCTGTATGGCCTTCTCTGAACAACCTAACCCACTTCGTGACATGTTGTCGTCTCATCACATCACTACCATAAACTTCCACGAGCTTCCGATGGATATTCGCGGCGGTATTATTCTGCAAAGTAAAAAAACTGATGACCGCGCGGATCTCGCACGGACGAGAGTTGGCGGGAGCGTACGACGACCTCTCCATTGGAAGAATTTACTGTGACTGAACAAAATGGCCGACAAACACGCGGGACCAAACAAACTGGCCGTTAGGATCCCCCCTACACGCCAGGTGCAACAACTTTGAAACAAAAAAAATCCCCCGGCCTCAGGAGCCCTTGTAACTTTAGTTTCTGGATGACCCTCGTATATAATATAAATAATAAACAACCTATAAAATCACATAAATGTATTTTTTGCTTGTCCTATTATAATTACGTAACGGTAAAATAGAAGGGATCGATAAAAAGTTGAGAAATTTTTGAAAGGGTCGACAGTCAAAAATGTTTGTGGACCCCTGAGCTAGACGATTGTGAATTATCAGGTACTTCGGCCATATTATTATCATATGGGAATATACAATGGAGAGACTGGCGATCTAAGGGAAAGTAGAAGAATCACAATCACGAGACAGATCACCAACACAATGTATATGTACATACAGTACCCGGCGGTAAGTAATACACATCGGGCTTAAGAAAGATACTGTCAGCCATAATCGGCTAACTTCGGCTTTGTAGAGCGTCGTCTCTGTCACTAGAACGCTTGACAACGACTGACAAATCGCAACGCAACACGGGTATGAATGACAGAGACGACGATCTACAAAGCCGATTATGGCCGACAGTATCTTTCTTAAGCCCGATGTGTATTACTTACCGCCAGGTACTGTACGTACCTGTTAGAATTACAGCCGACATATATTTCCAAGAGTGTAATAGAAATGCTTCTGGCTGTGAAAATGGACACTTATAATTATTTCTGCAGTGCGGTTAATTCGCTCGCAAAATTATAATGATCACGACTGCTCTATAAAGAACATTATGAACAAGAAGAAGTGTATAATTTGGAAATATATTCTTCGTCTCCTCGTGCCATGTCAGGTTCCTCCTAAAATCATCTATTGTTCATGCTAAGATCTCTCTATCCTGTACCTTATGGAACAGCTCTTTAACTCTTTGTATTCCGATCCCTTCTCAAAATTTACGGAGCCAGAATATGTCTGTTTTCAGCGCCACGAGGACCCTCAAGTTTTCCTTTAATAATGAGCTGCAGGACTTGGTATTTGGAACCATGCGGAACATGTTCCAAGTATGACAACTTCTTAATTAAAACGTTGGTCGGCAACTCTTCTTTAAATACAATATTGTTGCTGACCAAGGGATTTGAAGCATTCTCCTATGAATCTACATATTGGCTGATATTTTCTGAATGATATATGATAGAGAAATCACAAAAGATCTCATTTAAAGCTTTTAAAAACGGGATTTCATATTAAGTAACATGATATCAATTGATGTTTTTTTTAACCGAACTAAATATTTACTTTTTCCTCAAAAACTTATTTATCTCGAAAACATATTATATATAATTATTTATTGTATGATATATATCGATCGTCCAGTTCATTACTCAGACAACTCCAAATAACCTGTTTTGAGATAATGAGAAAATCAATATTATAATCGTCATCATAAATCAATTACTATTCATTTTTGCCCAAGTTTTATATATTTTATCAATAGATGATGATAAAATCTATTGATAAAATATATAAAACTCGGGCAAAAATTAACAGTATTTGATTTATGGTGACGATTATATTATTGTTTTTCTCATTATCTCAAAACAGGTTATTTGGAGTTGTCTGAGTAATGAACTGGACGATCGATACATGGCAAGTTTTGTCATAGGATCACAACGACGTCATAAGTTATTAAATATGTTTCAAATATCATACATTCATATTATTAAAGGGTTTAAACATGAATTTTAATTGCTTTCTGAAGTCGCAACTCCATAGTAACAAATTGTATATAAAAAAATTAAGGGTTGCCCCATGTAACACTTATATCATCCAAAAAATGGAGACAACCTCAGAACTTTTAACCACAGTAGAAAAATAACTTTAACGTACTTTGGTCATCGTGTTAAAAAATGAGTCAGGAGAATGTTGATGATCATGGGCACAGTTGAATTAAAGAAAGTAAAATAAAGGTGTCCTGTGATATGGATGGATCAAATAAAGAAGTTAACAGGATAATTTTAACCGCTTCCTTGAACATGTCCCAGGACCGGGAGGGATGGAGACAAGTGGTGCATCAAATTCGAGATATAGTAGAGGATCACGACGTTGAGCATTGAACACGCGATGACAAATAATGTAGAATTGTAATTGTTTCCGTTATTTGTTCTGCGCACGTCAATTTTAATTAAGACTATACAAAAAAAGTTAAACGAAATAAATATGAAACAAAAAGCAGGAGATGAATACGTTTGAAATGAGGCGTGACTTACGCTGACTTAAGTTAAGTTTTTTCGCCTCTTTCTTGGCGGACTTCTCTGAGATCTCGTGTTCCACGAAGAACTTCTCCACCTCGAATTGGAGCTTCTTTGCATCTGAAGAAGAGGACGGTGGGCCTTTCAGAGATTTCCACTTTTCGAACGCCCTTAACTTCTTTTCCTGTAAAATTAATTATAAAGGTAAAAAGTATTAACCTTTAAGAAACATGACATGTTGGCAATTAACGTCGTGATGTTAGATAGGTTTTAAAACTATTAAAAGTAGTATACATACATACATACAATCACGCCATCTCCCTGTCGGGGTACGTAGAAATAACAGGGCACCAGACTTTTCTATCTCGATGCACACCCTTAACCTCTTCTACTTTCATACACTTTCTCATGGAACTTCTACGATTTCTTTGACTTTCTACGTTTCCTTTTTTCAGAATATTATCACTTGGCCCAACCATACTTTCCTTGATCTTTCTCTTATATACCCTCCACTCAACTTTGCACTACATATTGATTTGTTAGTTTTTTTTCTCCTAACAACTAATTGAAAAAATGTATAAAAGACAGAAACAGACAGCTGTAAACTCAGCACTGGAAAAATTCAATCATCGTTTAAAAAGCTGTTAAAAAAAATTAATAGTCCTTTTTTTTGTCTATTGCTACTATATATCTTATTGGAAAGTAACGATACCAACTTGTTCTTTTTCAATTTCATCCAATTATTTTTTGTCTATGTGCTATATGTCTACTTATTGGAAAGTAATGATACCAACTTGTTCTTTTTCAATTTCATCCAATTATTTTTTGTCTATGTGCTATATGTCTACTTATTGGAAAGTAATGATACCAACTTGTTCTTTTTCAATTTCATCCAATTATTTTTTGTCTATGTGCTATATGTCTACTTATTGGAAAGTAATGATACCAACTTGTTCTTTTTCAATTTCATCCAATTATTTTTTGTCTATGTGCTATATGTATATCTTATTGGAAAGTAATGATACCAACTTGTTCTTTTTCAATTTCATCCAATTATTTTTTGTCTATGTGCTATATGTCTACTTATTGGAAAGTAATGATACCAACTTGTTCTTTTTCAATTTCATCCAATTATTTTTTGTCTATGTGCTATATGTATATCTTATTGGAAAGTAATGATACCAACTTGTTCTTTTTCAATTTCATCCAATTATTTTTTGTCTATGTGCTATATGTCTACTTATTGGAAAGTAATGATACCAACTTGTTCTTTTTCAATTTCATCCAATTATTTTTTGTCTATGTGCTATATGTATATCTTATTGGAAAGTAATGATACCAACTTGTTCTTTTTCAATTTCATCCAATTATTTTTTGTCTATGTGCTATATGTCTACTTATTGGAAAGTAATGATACCAACTTGTTCTTTTTCAATTTCATCCAATTATTTTTTGTCTATGTGCTATATGTCTACTTATTGGAAAGTAATGATACCAACTTGTTCTTTTTCAATTTCATCCAATTATTTTTTGTCTATGTGCTATATGTCTACTTATTGGAAAGTAATGATACCAACTTGTTCTTTTTCAATTTCATCCAATTATTTTTTGTCTATGTGCTATATGTCTACTTATTGGAAAGTAATGATACCAACTTGTTCTTTTTCAATTTCATCCAATTATTTTTTGTCTATGTGCTATATGTCTACTTATTGGAAAGTAATGATACCAACTTGTTCTTTTTCAATTTCATCCAATTATTTTTTGTCTATGTGCTATATGTATATCTTATTGGAAAGTAATGATACCAACTTGTTCTTTTTCAATTTCATCCAATTATTTTTTGTCTATGTGCTATATGTCTACTTATTGGAAAGTAATGATACCAACTTGTTCTTTTTCAATTTCATCCAATTATTTTTTGTCTATGTGCTATATGTATATCTTATTGGAAAGTAATGATACCAACTTGTTCTTTTTCAATTTCATCCAATTATTTTTTGTCTATGTGCTATATGTCTACTTATTGGAAAGTAATGATACCAACTTGTTCTTTTTCAATTTCATCCAATTATTTTTTGTCTATGTACTATATGTATATCTTATTGGAAAGTAATGATACCAACTTGTTCTTTTTCAATTTCATCCAATTATTTTTTGTCTATGTGCTATATGTCTACTTATTGGAAAGTAATGATACCAACTTGTTCTTTTTCGATTTCATCCATGGGTGGCAGTGCCTCATTATCTCTGATGCCGGACCTTAGAGGGAGCCTAGGAGCAGCTTCCGGAGGCGGGCGCGCAGAAGGCAAGGCCACCGGTAGCGCAACCAGCAGCCCCAACAACACCAACACAGCACCCCATGCTACGCCCCCCATAGCTACCATTGAAGCATTCTCTGACATTCACGACCTCATCAAGCACCTAGAAAAAAGTATGTTTTACTATTCACAATCCGTCATTTTAAGGGCATATTCTACTCTAGAAATTAGATTTTTTTTGCATATTTTTAAAGTTTAAGAATGTGTTCTCAAAAGGGCATTTTAAAATTCACAAAATATACAAACTTATAGCTATAAATGAGGCAGCAATTACGCCGCACCGGTATGACTCAGACACTAATCTCAAAACTTTTAACGCGTTTTTCTCCAAACTACTTTTTTCGACCTGGTCGACATAAAATATTAAATTCTACTCAACTGATTGCCTTCAAATTTGGTATAAAACTTTCATAAATGTTTTTATATCGTCCCTACCTTGAAAAATTTATAATTATTTTTTTACTACTAAAATTTAATATTTGAAAAAGGGGTAAAAAAATTGTTTTTTTTTGCCGGGGACAAAGATGTCTACTCTCAGGTGATATTCAACGTTGGGGGGACCTGACATGATACTGGGAAGACCAAGAGTGTACCATTGACACTCCACATTATTTTATGTGTAGTATACTCATTTCCACAGCACTAATCTTACTTTAATCCTTCAGCCAGGTCCAAGTTTCACTTCCATAAGTCAAGGTGGGACCAATACACTATTACGTGTTGTTATTTTTGCTACTTTTGACATAACGTGGTTGCGCTATATTACATTGAGTGCCCCGTTTAACCTGTCACTACCCTTCTTTCAATGTCCTTTTCAGCTCGCTCATCACACGTAAACATTGTAATTTATTTTTATTAAACACTGTTTATTCCACTTTTATATCACAAATCCTCTAATTTATTCTGAAATGTCTAATCATTGTCACCGTGAAAACCATACTTTTTCTATCGATGATGCCAAATTCTTACATATCAGTAGTAACGGAAATAAATTGGACAGATTAGAGGCCTTAGAAATTTCTAAGTCAGTACATCGATCCGAACATCTAGTGAACAGTTATATCCCAAAAATCTCTCCGCTCTTGGCCGAAATCGCCCCATGCCTCCCTCACCCCTCAGTACACAACCGTTGAAGCATGTATATCGGTACCAGTTCGAACAGAATTTGGTCTTGTTCGTGCTCCCCTGAAGACGAGGTGAAAGCCTTGAAACCGGTAGGGTTATACCGTTACAAAAAAGTGGAATAAACAGTGTTTGATAAAAATAAATTACAATGCCTTTAAACCTCCACAACGTTAATGCCTTAACTATAAACAACACGTAAACATACTACTACGCAGATAATAGGAACACGTCAACCTGCTCCAGTATCGCTCAAGTTGTATCTGTAAAGTGTTGCGTACTAATTACGTGATTCATAATCTTCCCTAGATGGATATCTGTGTTTTTTTTCTGTTGGAAATCGACCTTGAATATTAAAAAAAATATCGTTTTCTGAAATAAGTGTTTTAGATAACTCAAATATTATATTTTTATTAGTTATATATTGATAAGTCACGATGAGATTAAGATTTTTATTAGTTACTAGCTGTACCCGGCCACGCGTTGCTGTGGCTCAGTCTGGTTAAATGGAAAAGAAAGAAAAGAAAAAGCATACGTTTTTAATATGTTTAATTTCATAATGCTTGTGGGTATACAATATTTTTGATGTCTTTCAGCTACTCTTAGTTTGTCGCGTTTATCGCCGTGCTCGCAAATGATCGTATCCCTCCAAGAGGTCAATTCACGATATGATTTGAATTCAAATGAAAGATCGATTGCACTGAAAAAGAAGAAAGAAAGTTATAACAAAAAAATATAAAGTTGAGAAACATTAAAAAAGGAACTGAATAATATTATTAAGTTCGTAGACGTCTTTGTTCTTGGCGGCAGCAATAGCTCGTTCACTATGCCAATCGTGATTCTTATAATTGATTTAAATGTAGGGAAATACTTTTTCACCAATTCTTCTTTTGACGTCACAATCAGTGATACAGTAGTCTTTTCGCCAACGCGTCATTTTTACATAACGTGAAGAAAGCAGTTAACGTTGTAGCTGGTGGATTCAGGGCTATTTGTTGCACATTTGCAGCTGTGAAATAAACGCGTTGTCCATTTTCTAGATGTACTGCTAAGTGAACAACAGCTGGCGTTCATGTATGGGAAATGAAAGAATTCGCTTTACAGCTTCATTGCTGCTTATGTATCTTCCAGCCTGATACTGTGCGATTTCATCGATATGTATAACCGCATTCCCATCCCGCATTCTGGTTGCACGCCAAAAACTGCCATGTAGCTGCCTTTATTCACGTACTTACAAATGTATTTGATCGATTCAACGGGGTTACAGTATTCCACGTTTATGTGCGCTTTGTATGTTTTTGAATAGCAAAGGCGAATATGGAACAACCCAATGGTTGTCTACTTCGATGTCACCGTTTCACATATGTATGGTTGCTAATTTCCCGCCATCTTCTGTTGATCTTCTTCTGTATAAAGGATATCCATCGTTTCCTGTAACTGTGTTGGATACTAATGCTCGAGGATATCGTTTAGATCATTTTCCGTCTATCATGCATTGTGAATTTGAATTCAGTGTACCGCAAGGTCCATGTATCATATTTTTCGTCACAACTTCATGCAAATCCTTATCGACGTCGGCATCGGTTATTTCAGCGCACATTACATTGTCGATTTTGTTTGAAGTGATTTTGTTATAGATCCAGATTAGTACTATATATTCGCATGAGGCCATCCTCTCTTTTGCCATTCCACTGAGTATATCCAGCAACGCACAGACCCAAACACTTCATGTTTTACCATGAGCTGTTGTATATCGTCCCAAGCTGGATTGCATGTGAATGTAGTGAATAGGTCTGGACATCCGTAGTAATGAACATACGCAATTGCATATTGAGCGTACTCGTGCATATGACGTAGACTGCCTGTATATGAAGATGGCCAAATCGTTAGTCTTCCAACGTTAGTTGTATTACCGTCATTTACAACTGCATCTCGCAAATGAACGTATTCTTCAGAGCGAAGCTTGGTTTGATTAAAACGGATGAATATCAAACTAATTTAAAAAATCTACATTTCTACATACGATTTGATATATTTTGAAATATAAACATAGAGATAAAATTAAACTCTATATAAAAAAAGATACATTTGATATTCCTAATGACCTATTTCAGTCACTATCAGCCTGTCGCGTACATTCTCTTGAGAACGAACCAGTTCTGAAACTGCAGAACGCGATCGCCGTGCTCGCAACCGTGCATCCTCAAGTCTGGCTACACGTTGTTCTGCTGCTTCCTCGACATTTTGATGAACTAAAGCAGATAGATTGCACTGAAAAAGAAGAAAGAAAGTTATAGCAAAAACATATAAAATTGTAAACCTTTAAAAATATGAGTGAAACATTAAGTTATGAGACAATGAAATTTCCGTTCCCAATTTCCAGCAATTGATGTGAGAATATCTCAGCTGATCAATCGTTTTGCAGCTGGACACGCATTTGTCAAATATTTGTCCAATAGGAGTATTGTTAATGAAATCCGGAGATAATTGGAACGAATTAAATGTTAAGCAAAGAGAGAGGTTATTGGAATTAATTAAATGTTAAGGAAAGACATTGCAAACATTGCAAACTACGCACGAATTTAATTTGGATGTGACATGTTTGATCGCGTCATTAATGAACAATAAATATCGATTCTAATAAATAGCAAGTTATTTAGATAAATACATTACAAAAAACAAACAATAATGACACATTAATACATCTTTTTACAAATTAGCAAAAATTTGTCACTTCGTTTAAAATAAATATGACGTTTGTCAAAAATGTACATACCAGCATCACGTTGTCTCTGTGAAGCAAATGATCGCGTCACTCCAAGAGATCAATTCACGATATGATTTGAATTCAAACGAAAATCAATCAAAACAATTAAATTTTACCGCTAATTGAACAGAAAAATAAAAAAATAAGTTAAAAATACTAAGTGAAAAAGATATTCTTAGAGGTAGATATGTCAACAACGCACATTACGAAATGAAAATGGCGGATAAATTAACGCAGATGGCGCTATACAAAAAAAATTATATAATAAAATAATATTTTATATAATTAAAATAGTAAAGCTATAAATAATTAAATAATTATTTAAAAATAATAAATTTAATATAAATATAAAAATATTAATATATTTAATATTAAATTTCATTTTATTAAGTGTATTATATTATTATTTATTATTGTTTATTATTAAAAATAAAAAAATAAAAAATTTTATTAAATTAAAAGAGACTTTCTTGAATTAAATTCCACAGAACCATTTCCTAATCCTAAAAAAATCGTTAACAAATCGAAAAAAAGCAATGCATAAAATCAACTTTTCCTAAGATCTAAGAAGTTTCACTTCTACCACGTGAGAGTATCACGCATCTCTTTTTTTATACATACTATATAAGTTATATTTATTTTAGCGATCCTCGATCTTTTTATACATATAAGTTATTGTTATATCTTTATTTTAGATCATTTTATAAATATAAGCTATATTTGTTTTAGCGATTATATTTATTTTAACGATACTCGAAATATTTGAAAACAGATAAAATATTACTTGGATATTTTTTACAAATTTAGTATTAGTTCTGTCAAATATATTTCCTGCGCTTGCGCTATAAAGTCCTGATTCAGCCATATTAAGATTTTCTCAAGCTGCTATGACACAATGGAACTTATCCTTATTAACACAAATGTTAGTTTGACGTATCTTGGATTCTAACCTATTTTTCCTCTGTACTAAATTTATTATCAGTTCGTGTCTCGACTCAAAAATAAAACATTTATTATATATAAAATTTATTATTTATTTTTAAACATTAAATTATTAAATATTTTATTTATATAGACTAAAAATTAAATATTTGATATAAACTCCGAAACGTCGAAAATTAAATTTGACATGTGTCACAAATCTAGTTAGTCCTTGTCCCCGACAGGTTCGCATAGATATTTGTTTTTGATTTAAAAATTTTATTATATACACTGATATTTATATATAAATAAAAATGAAAAAACATTTCCGTTGACGAATATCAACTTTACTCAAAATTTCAAAGCAATCGGTAGAGAACTTCCGGAGATTAGCTGCCTTCAATTAACGAACATTTACATTTTTATTTATATAGATATATAGATATATAGATATATAGATATAAGATATATTGATCAGTCACGATGAGATTAAGATTTTTATTAGTTATATATTGATCAGTCACGATGAGATTAAGATTTTTATTAGTTATATATTGATCAGTCACGATGAGATTACGATTTTTATTAGTTATATATTGATCAGTCACGATGAGATTATAATTTTTATTCGTTATATATTGATCAGTGACGATGAGATTAAGATTTTTTCAGCATATTTTATTTAAATAACCTTTATTTATCAAGTACGAGTACTAAACTCTTAATTCCTAGTCAGTAAAATAACGTGTTTCATTCCCGATTTTTCTTTTCTTTTCCTTTCCTTTCCTCTCCACCATCCCTTCATTTTCTTTTGATTGACGATATCTCACTTATATGAAAAATAATGTTCGGGTGATCTCCAGTTTTTTGTGAGGTTCGTGGGCATAAGTGTTTATGGATTTCATGAGGATGAATAGCCATTTGAATTATTTAAGCAACCATGTAACTTGCTTAATTTACTTTTGTCTGGTTGGTTGGCAGAGATTGCCGCCTGGCAATAAGCCCGCCAGATTGTATTTGCAATAAAAGTGTTAAATAAATAAATAAACCAGGTGGAATTTTTTTTCTCTATAAAGTCAAGTCTAAGATATTTAACTCTCCACCCTTTTCCTATTTCAAGTGTGGATTTCGTAAAACTCTCAATCAAACTTAGATATTTTGATAATTGGTACACAGTAGTCTATTGATAACTGTCCAAATACAAAGAATGTCATTTGCATACTTAACTTAGCTTATTCCTAATTTGCTTAAGTCATTAGTTTGTTTGTATAATTTATTATTGTAGTTAAAATAATTATTTTTAATGCATAAGCTATTAGTGAGATTAATTCCGAGTTATTAATTGAGTATTTTAGAAAGTTCTTTGCGAGCTCTAAGAATTTCTGTCCTGGTGTAATTTGATCGAGATTAGTGATATCAAAGATGTGTTGAGAATTGGATCGAGATTAGTGATATCAAAGATGTGTTGAAAATTGGATCGAGATTAGTGATATCAAAGATGTGTTGAGAATCGGATCGAGATTGGTGATATCAAAGGTGTGTTGAGAATAATTGGATCGAGATTGGTGATATCAAAGATGTGTTGAGTATCGGATCGAGATTGGTGATATCAAAGATGTGTTGAGAATTGGATCGAGATTAGTGATATCAAAGATGTGTTGACAATTATGAGATAATTCTATATTCTTTAACTTTTCAGAAAAAAGTTAAAGACACCTTAAAAAGATATAAAATGTATAATTTTATATGAACATTACACACATACACTATACTACACCTAAATCCGAATGGGTTACTGGCAATAAGCCCGCCAGATTGTATTTACAATAAAACCGTTAAATAAAAAATAAATAAATAAGTTGGCTTTAAAAATGTTTTTACTCATTTTCGCCACAGAATTACGAGTAACAGTTTTCGCTTTGCATGACTACGAGTATATAGTATGTATTATCAAATTACTTTTTTCGAAGCTGATAAAAGAGTATAAATAAATGCTAATCGATCAACCGTTTCAAGTTTGGAATGTAAATGATAAATTGCTGGTATTTAACGTTAAAAATACAAAGCAAGTTGTTGAAATGCTGTATCTTGGAAATAAGTTCAAATCGCATGGCCGCGTGATGTGCGATATCGTAAGGAGAGTAGCAGCAGGTAATATATTGAGTGATATTGTAAGGAGAGTAGCAGCAGGTATTATATTGAGCGATATTGTAAGTAGAGTAGCAGCAGGTAATATATTGAGTGATATTGTAAGGAGAGTAGCAGCAGGTAATATATTGAGTGATATTGTAAGGAGACTAGCAGCAGGTAGTATATTGAGTGATATTGTAAGGAGACTAGCAGCAGGTAATATATTGAGTGATATTGTAAGGACAGTAGCAGCAGGTAATATATTGAGTGATATTGTAAAGAGAGTAGCAGCAGGTAATATATTGAGTGATATAGCATTGTATTACACTTTTGACGTATACAGTACAACCTGGCTAGAACCAAGCTAACATTTTAAAACCCGTTCGAAATTAAGACAACCTTTCTCAGTCGCCAGGCTTGTTTTTAAGCAATTCTGATTTTTGTAAAGGGTTTACAAAAATCGTTATGTATATTCAAGGCGTCAGCACTCGTATTGATTTGGTAGATGCGGAGACGCCACGCCAAACGGTCATTTCAATTATTGTTGTTATTTTGTACATGTCATACTCGTATTTTGATAATCATAATTTTAGTATGGTATGATTATGTTTATTTAATTAATTGAACAAAATTCATACTAATATTCGATTCAATTCGAATAAGATTCGATTTATAAAAAAAAAAAAAACGATTTTACCCCATCCCTTTGAGACATGACATTTCAAACGTCACAGGAGCCATGTTACATTTTCTTGAGTAAAACGAAATATCAAGAATATTGTAATGAGATTTTGTATATTTGTTTAAAATGTTCTGGATACGTGTTCGTTTCAGAGAAGAAGGTTTTGGAACGAACACGTATCCAGAATGGTGGAACCAAGAGCCGTAAGAATG
Source organism: Odontocerum albicorne (assembly GCA_949825065.1). Taxonomy (NCBI): domain Eukaryota; kingdom Metazoa; phylum Arthropoda; class Insecta; order Trichoptera; family Odontoceridae; genus Odontocerum; species Odontocerum albicorne. Next base: position 5,797,333 of record OX463855.1, read on the forward strand.
GCGAGGGACAGTATCCCCCAAGCAAGCAGACCTCCAGGAAGACCTCCCAAAAGATGGAAAGACAGCTGGCAGTCGACGTCGCAAGAAGCAAACAATGATGCAGAACCATAACAGGCCAACAGGTCTAAAATAAGATGAAGACGAAGAAGTTTAAAATGTTTTGCTAATTTAGTTTAATTTGATAATTATGTCAATATTCTCCTTTGGTGTAGAGCTACATCACACTCCTTACACATGTACCGGATCTCAATTCTCTTCTTGTGTGCAGCACATACATTACAAGTTCTGCAGGGTTTGTATTTTTAACAGTTGATAGAACACATGTTTCGACACGTTTTTTGACAACCTGTTTAAAGGGTTGCGTAAATTCCTTCTTCTATTTGGACACGTATACCGTAATTGGTATCCAGATTCATATGACAAAATCTTCAAGAACTGACACTTCCCTGCACATTACTGACGTAACGTCAGAATTCATGTATAATTTAATTGTCTAGAGATTGTCCATGTTAGATATCAGGAGACTATCGTTTAAAGGTTAAATTGTTTGCAAAAATATTTGCTAGATCCCAGTAACATGTCGTTTTTTGGAAGAAGTGTCATGTGAAAACACGGAATCGGGGCTCAACGTAAATCTAGTTTATCACGTCAAAACATGGGATCGGGATACAAAATGATAAAGAGGCCTTTAATGAAAAACCAAACTATACTTGAGAAAATGTAGGATGGTTCCTGTGACATTTGAATTTTTTTTATAAATTGAAAAATTGTTTTTCTCTAAACTGACGTTTTAATTCCTAATTTTCATTATACTGACTTTCTAATGTATTGTGTGATTTGTATCTATCTTTAAATAGGCCAAGATCCACTATGAATCAATACTTATTACGAATATTTAGTTTTAGGTATAAAAAAATCCAAAATCCAATTATCGTATACCCCATCCTTAGCCAATGCAGACTAACGTAGTGACTTTTAACAAACGTCACCAAATATTATTTAATTTTAACAAACTGCCACATTTTTGCTAATTTGTAACAATATGTATTAATTTGTCATTATTGTTAGTTTTATGTAATGTATTTACCTAAATTACTTGCTATTTATTAGAATCGAGACATATTAAAATTGATAAAATTATTAAAATTACTGAACGTCGTTACAAGGTTGTGTTGGGGCAAATTTGTAGTGTTACAGGGACAAATTTGTAAAGTGTTAAAATTTGTCAATATTTGTGCGTTCGAGTTCCGAGATGGAGTACCCTTAAATAAGAATTGCTTTCTAAATGGCTTAAGAAATATGTAGTAATATACACGTTTGGCGTTTTGTCCTCTCTGCCTATCCCGCGATGAAAATTTCCTAAAGGTATGTGCGTGTGTAGAATACGTTAATAAACTTTGAATTTATCAGTTGAATTTTTACAAACCTTAATTAGTATACAAACCTTAATTAGTATACAACAAAGCGAAATGTAAGATGGGCGGCAAACCACAATGTAAGTTGGGCGGCAAACCGCAATGTATTAGGTGTTAAAATAAGTTGTATCCGTTTTTTTTCCAAATTTAAAAATGAGCACCAAAAGTAAAACAAAATGGTAAAGGTTTTACGTCATTCGAAAGAAAATTTTCTGCTCTACAAGATATTGTGTTTGCTTTTACGTTACATATATTATTTTATTTGATTCCAAGCCTTCAAAACGGAATGTCAAGTAGACGAAAGTGAGCATTTTCGACACCTCCTTCTGTTCGCGTTCAATCGAGGGAATAAAGCTGCCAGAGCTGCTCGCGATATTTGCGAAGTGGACGGTGAAGATGCTATGAATGAAAGGACAGCTCGTCGATGGTTTGTCCTTCAATAATGACGTCGAATTGCGGACATGGTTGGACGAATTCCTCGAATCAATACCGGATGGTTTTTATCGCACAGGCATTGAAAAACTTGTAGAACGTTGGCAAGAAATTGTAAATAATGAAGGAGAATACATTATTGACTAATTTGTTGTAATTTTTTTTTGTTGTGTCCTCTTATTCTCTTCATTTGGAAAAAAAACGGACACAACTTATGTTAACACCCAATATACGAAGCACAACTTATGTTAACACCCGATATAGCCAGATTTAGCCCCGTCGGATTATTTTTTTTTTGCCAAACATGAAAAAATGGCTCGGTGGTAAAAGATTTGCCAACAATGAAAAGGTGGAATCTGCGGTTGATGGCTATTTTGAGGCGTTCGACCGTTCTCACTATAAACAGGGTATCAAAGATATTGAACATCGCTGAGAAAAGTGTGTCGAGCTGAAAGGAGACTATGTTGAGAAATAAAAATATTTTTTCCCAAATTTTTTGTGTTTTCTTTGTTAGGTCGGGTACTTTTGGGACTACCCTCGTATACCATATAACATCAATAATAAACTTTATAATAAATTGATACTAAATCAATAATAAACATTATAATAAATTGATACTTAATCAATAATAAACTTTATAATAAATTGATACTTAATCAATAATAAACATTATAATAAATTGATACTTAATCAATAATAAACTTTATAATAAATTGATACTAAATCAATAATAAACATTATAATAAATTGATACTTAATCAATAATAAACTTTATAATAAATTGATACTTAATCAATAATAAACATTATAATAAATTGATACTTAATCAATAATAAACATTATAATAAATTGATACTTAATCAATAATAAACTTTATAATAAATTCATACTAAATCAATAATAAACATTATAATAAATTGATACTTAATCAATAATAAACATTATAATAAATTGATACTTAATCAATAATAAACTTTATAATAAATTGATACTTAATTAATAATAAACATTATAATAAATTGATACTTAATCAATAATAAACTTTATAATAAATTGATACTTAATCAATAATAAACATTATAATAAATTGATACTTAATCAATAATAAACTTTATAATAAATTGATACTTAATCAATAATAAACTTTATAATAAATTGATACTTAATCAATAATAAACATTATAATAAATTGATACTTAATCAATAATAAACTTTATAATAAATTGATACTTAATCAATAATAAACTTTATAATAAATTGATACTTAATCAATAATAAACTTTATAATAAATTGATACTTAATCAATAATAAACTTTATAATAAATTGATACTAAATCAATAATAAACAAAGCCATTGAGGTGTTAAAACATACTCTTATATTATATATTCGAATCAAATAGTATCAAAACCTGCTTAGATGACAATCTACAACAGTATTTTTTTTTTAAGAATAGATATGATCGAAGACATAGGTATCCTTTTACCCTCGAACACTAGGCGGAAAAAGTGCCTGTGCTCGAGGGAAGTAGCATAACGCGGGGTTCGAACCGACGACCTTCCGCATGGAAATCCAGTGCGTTATTGCGCTGCCATTGACCTCGTATTTTTGTGCTAACTTTGATGTATAGGAGCGAAACGTGGATATTGAAAAGTACTGATAGGAACAAGCAAATATCATAGAAATGCGTCAACCGAAAAGAGTATATGAGGTGACAATGTATGAAACAATATGAAATTAAGTGATTAGGGTTCGGATGCGAACTAAAGGTGATGTGTTGAGTATGTGTCCCCTTGGAAAAATACTGCTCTTCTTCATCAGAACGATTTGGACATGTGGAACGAATAAATTAAGAAATACTAACGAAATAAATATAAAGTGCAAATATTAGTGGAATGCGTGAGAGAGCAAGACCTAGAAAAGCATGTTAGAATCAAGTGAATGATATTTTGAAAGAAGGAAACGGAGAAAATCAGAGAAATTGTAGGCAACTCCTACGAGAACGTATACGATTTGGAAGAGGCGAAAGATATGTGTAGAAAGGGGACAGGTAGACGGCACGATGGTATGTGTGCATGTACTACACAATAATCTTATTCAATAAATTCGCGATTTAGACATATTGCAGAGTGTGACCCAGATACAACATTGGCATCTTTCCCATTAGTTTCAGATTTCTAACCACTGGAATAGGCACCGAACTTGCAGTTCGTCATCTCACGTAATGGTAAAACTACCTGATATGAAGAGGTACCACTCGGATAAATACTTAATCGCCTTCGACTATTGTTACCAGACAAACTCCCTTACCAAATTGGGATCCATTTTTGTATTTTATATTTTCGGGTACAATAGGGAATGGATCTCGAAACCCTCGGGTAGAAGTCAAGCGTATTACCAACTAAGCCACGGAAATCGTCCTCATTGAGACACTATAATGTAATTATCTATCAAATCAGACAATAATAATGTTCACAATAAGAGTTTTCTGGTGTGCAATGGTTCATTCGCTTAACTCTTTCACGGCTACGGACCACTTAAATGGCCCATACATAATACGTGCCGTCCTGGCGAGCGGCCTTTTAAGTGGCCACTAACTTTGCGTGTCGATATCTCGGTGAAAATTAAATCTTCTTTAAAATTTTTAACCTGAATATAAGACAAAACGTGTTCTCTAGTGACATCTCTTTTAAAATCAACAAAACTTCAAGTACTTGATCCATAAGAAGGATTTAAACAGACCCCTTGCAGGCCGTCGATATTTAAAGCATTTTGAATAATCGCGCCACTCGTTCGGGCGATCCGAAGGTCATGTTTCTAATGACTTGAACTGGCTTTTCATTTTGTTGATCTATACATGCTAAATTCATATTTTATTTACAAGCATACAACCGGAAAAATAATAGGTTTAGCGGAATTTCATTTAGCAGTTATAAGACAAATATTTGAAAAATATAAACTAGCATCAAAATTGTCCCATTCATCTCCGTCCACTAGCAATCCACTACATCTTGGTTTATTGGGTTCAATAATAGCCGCACACAGTCCTAAAGAAATTCCAGGAACTGAAAACTGTGCGGAACCTTCTCGTCGATGCTATGAATGCGCTCATAAACATAAATTAAGGAAAAGATCTAGATATATGTGTGGTGAGTGCAATGGGAGTATGTGTGTAACATGTTTTGGACCATTTCACTTCAGCAAACACTTTCCACAGTAGAAATATTATTATTGCAGTGTACTTATCGTTATAAATCTTTTCGTCAAAATCCAAAAACATACTTTTATTTGTATAATAGTGTTATAAGAATATTTTCTAATATTACGTGTGTATAGTGTCAGCTAAAAAATGCATCGGCGCACAATTCGACAGTACTCAGATTCGGGATAATGGTGAGTCATATTTTTATGTAGATACAATATAAATTTATTGACCTAAAACACTGCCGCCTGTGGGACACACGAAAGATACTCGAGCCATCGCCGTAAAAAGGTTGAAGAAGAGAAATGAAACTAAAACTCCAAGGCACAGCTTCGTTTTCTAGCTGAGTTGACGTTGAAATGGCGAAGGAGTCCTCAACTACGAGACCCAGCAACGACAGTGACAAGTAATTTTCTTAGATATATGAGTTAACCCTGCAATTAATTTTTTACAAATTTACCCAAACACATATTTAAGAGTATTTCCATAAGCTGTAGTCTCTGGAACCAAGTCATTGGTATACATTAACCAAAAGTTAGAGTGGGTTTCACGAGAGTTTGCACTGCTGGTCTAGGGTGACCATATTTTAATTTATTTTGTAATATATTTTTAAATATTGTCTATCTAATACTTTATATTCCAATAAAATACTTACTTACCATAATAATAATATAATATCAGATTGAGGTATGTACCTAATGACAATAATGAAATCAATGGTCAATATAAAATCTAATTATTTATTCTTTTTTTTATTTTTTATTATTAAACAAGTAAATTACTATACAAACATTTGTCAAGGCTATACCTATATACAAATTTATTACTTAACTAATCTTAATTATATGTTATCATTTATTAACTTATTTAATCTTATTTTCCTACATATCGTTCTATTTTATTTATTCAATCTTAATATATGAGATCTTAGAAATAATTAACACCTACATACTACTTATAACTAGATAACAATTCTTACACTAATTATTCAGCAAAAACAAGTCCACTCGTTCAGGCTACTTGTATTCCATCACATTCACTCAGACCTTGGTCGTCCCAGCTAATACTGTAGGTGGACTAGTCAGGCAACAGATAATGCTTCGAGAGCCTGTGCTTATAACGGAAGGGTAGGTCGGATTTATTCTCGTAAGCCCCCAGGGCAGCGACTAAGGGATTTCTGTGATTTTGTTGGCTTTTATAGAACTTTACGGTCCAAGCGAGGATGTGGTGTTGTAGGGTTTCTTCTCGCTGTTCAGCGTGAAGTCGGGTAAGATTTGTTCTGGGATGGGTGTTAAAAGATATCTTGAATGCCTTGTTCTGCACTCTCTGGAGTTTCAGGTGATCCGTATTGCTCACACTACCCCAAACGGGTGCAGCATAGGTCAAGATAGGACGAATAAGGGTTTTATAGAGGAGGAGCTTATTTTTGGATGAAAGGAAGCTGCGTCGATGAAATATCGAACTGATAGCCCCTATGCCCTTGTGACCCTTCTGTCTGGTGGTATTCAAATGGGTTTTCCACGTCAGTCGCCGGTCAAGGTGCAGGCCGAGGTATTTAACCACGTCCTGCCACTCAACCAGGCAACCACCGATGAATAAGGGCATCGACGGCACTCTTTCCTTGATTTTTCGGGAGAACATGATGGCCTCAGTTTTGGCGTCATTGATTTTGAGCCTCCAGTCCTGGTAGTATTTCTCAAGGATCTCAAGAGCAATCTGAAGACGGCGACCAGCTCGATCCACCTTGAGTGACGATGCGTAGCATGCCGCATCGTCAGCAAATAGTGCGAGTTTACAGTTTGGGGGAGTAGGAATGTCGTGTGTGTAAATTTTAAATAGACATGGTCCAAGTATACTGCCTTAGGGGACAATAGACATGGTCCAAGTATACTGCCTTGGGGGACAATAATTATTTATTCAATAGGCAAAGAAAACACAATTAACACCAATAAATACTAAGACCAATTAAAAATGTCTTATAACTAGGTATGTATGTATTGTAAAACTAAATAAATTACCCTAACACTGATTCAAAAAATTATTTACATAGATATGCAATGCATATTATCGGGTTACCTACCATTGTTTCAAACCTTCATTCTAAGAAAATTATTCAGATCAATCATAATTATCTACTGCTTCTTAAAATTAACAAACAATGCAACTATACAGATACCTACATTTATCGTTTAATTAAAAAAAATATCGCTATCATAGCTCGAATTGATATTTATTAAAAATCGAGATTAAACTCGAATTGATATTTATTAAAAATTGATCAGTAATTCACTGAATAATAAATAAAAACCAAGAATATTTACCTCCTCACTAGTGCCCCGTAATTTATTGATGTAATTATAAATATTTAAAACCACTTACTTAGTCTGTCCACACAATGCACTTCCTTTTCCTAACTTCGTAACTTCAGACATTATGGTCACCGTATTTTTCGTCAAATAAACGGATCACATCAACCAATCACGGCAAAGTGGAATGTCAGTTGAACACTAACGGATCACATCAACCAATCACGGCTAAGATACTTACTAATACATTGATACGTTTTGTATATTACGCACTAAGCTTGTCAATGTGTTAAAAAGTGCAAACTCTCACGAAACACATTCTACCTCTGTATATCTATTCTGTTATTTCATAGTATTCTGACCATATTGT